>WNYA01001913.1:287-54947 GCA_019512145.1 Engystomops pustulosus | reverse complement strand
GCGCGTTCTCTGCGGTGGATTCGGGTCCAGCCGGGATTCCCTAAGGTAGCTCCTCCGATGTCCACCAGGTGGCGCTGCTGCGCTGCAGTTCCCCGAGGCCCACCGAAATGCACTCAAGTTCACCGGCCTATTCCTGGTGAAGGTAAGTGCAAGTTTCTAAACCCTTTTTTATTTTTAAATGCAGCGGTTTTTCCGAATCCGTCGGGTTTTCATTCGGCGCCACAATCCGATCGCGTGCGCCAAAATCCCGGAGCAATTCAGGGGAAATCGGTGCAGATTGAAAATATTCAGGTAACACGTCTGGAAAACGCGATTCGGGCCCTTAGTAAATGACCCCCAATGTAAATGCCCCATGTGACTGCACCCTAAACATTGAATCCAGATAATACTTTTTCTTTTTATCAGTATCGCATATCGTGATACTTCTCCGAGCATCATATCGCACTCAAAATTTTGGTATCGGTGCAACCCTAGTCTCAATGCCCATAATAAGCATACAATGTGCCATAACATGCTCCTTCATAAGTGATCCTCCAACCAGGGGAGTAACTACAGGAACCCGATCTACCGCATCTTCCATAGTACACATCTAAACCAGCAGTTCAGGTCTGCAGCTACTGGGATGCATAAAGTCAGATCTGTGGCCTCTGACACCCCACAGTGAGTATATAAATATGTGTGTATAAATGTATGGATGTGTACATGTGATGTGTATACGCTGCATGTGTGCGTATTTGGTGTATAAATGCTGTATATGTTTGGAGGGTATATTCTATGTGTAATAAGATGATGTGTATATACTGTATGTTTGTGTATTTGATGTGTATATACTGTATGTATTAGTGTATAAATGAATATATCTGTGCACAAATGTGTGTGGTTGTATAAACGTGTGAGCGTACAGATATGTATATTTTTTATATTAGTTACACCCCTGCCAGGCTAAGCTCTCTCATGGCACCGATCATGGCCACGGTCATAAACATGTAAGGTATCGCTATGTCCTAAAATGTCCGTTCTATCAAAATATGAAAGAGATTATTCCCGGCCGTGAACACCGCATCGGAAAATAGCGCCCAAATGTCTAAATCACCATGTTTTCTCCATTTTCCCATCCATGAATATTTCAATAAAAATGATCAACTGATCTTATAGATCCCAAACTGGTATATATTAAAATGCCAGCACATAACCCAAAAATAAGTCCTTACACAGATCTTTACACCAAAGTGTGGAAAAGTTATTGGCCACAGAATTTGGCAAAATAGCAAATATTTTTATTCGTACAAAAGATTTTCATTTTTTTTTAAAAATCTACTAAAACCTAAAAAAAAAACCTACATAAATTTGGTATCTTTGTAATCGAAGTGACCCCAAAAATAAGGAGAAAGTGTCATTTGGAGCACAGAATGAAAACCGTAAAAACAACCCACAAGAAAACGCCACAAAAGTGTTTTTTTTGGGTCAATTGCACTGCACTTGTAATTTTTTTCCAGCTTTCCAGTACATTGCATACACTATTAAATGGTGCCACTAAAAAGCACCATCTGTCCTGCAGATAACAAGTCCTTACACATCTCTGTAAACGTAAAAATAAAAAAGTTATTGCTTTTGGAATGACCATGATGCTTGACAAAGACTCATATGAGTCAAAACATCAGTGTTTATGCCGAGTTATTAACCTCTTTGGGGCACATTTACTTACCCGGTCCTGTCGCGATCCCCGATCCGGACGGTGCGACGAAGGTGAAGTCCGGCATGATTCACGTAGATCGTGCGAGTTCACCTTCTTCTTCCCGGTGCATGTAAGTGTGTGTCTTGTGACACAATTAGAATTTTCAATCCCGCACGTAGTCCGAATCTGTCGGGTTGTTCGACGGCCACGCCCCGCGATTTGCGTCGCAATTGGGCCAAAATCCGATCCTGTGTGCCAAAAACCCATGTTACATGTGGTGCAACATGGAAATCGTTGGGAAACCCGGTGAAAATGCGGTCCACGGACCCTTAGTAAATGTGCCCCTCTGTGTCCAAGCCATTTTAGACCTTTAGGACCAGGCCTGATTTTTTAAATTTGCCCTGTGTCATTATAGGACGTTGGACCTTTGTGACGCTGTAACATATCCGGGGGATGCTGAGGTTGTTTTCCCGTCACACATTGTACTTCAAAGTAATAGAAAAACTTTGATGAAATATTTTGTGTTTAGTTATGAAAAAAATGGAAATTTGGTAAAAATTTCTAAGAATGGTTCATGTTCAAAATGTTCTGCTTTTCAGGCAGATAGTGATAGCACCCGAGTAATGTATAACTAACATTTCCCGAATGTCTGCGTTATATCGGCTCAGGGTTTTATGCCTCCTCTCTCTTTTTTAGGTTGTTCGGAGGGTCAGAATTCTGGGAGCAATTTTTCTCATTTTTATGAAAATCTCCAAAACCCTTATTTAGAGGCACCTGAGGATTAAGTGAAAATCCCATAAATTGTACCATTTTAGAAACTACATCCCTCAATGTGTGAAAGATCAACTTTAAGAAGTGTGTTAACCCTTTAGATTTTCCACAGGGGTTAAAACAAAATGGAGGTGAAATTACAAGCTGTCATTTTTTTTAGACAATATATTAATTTTGGCAAAAATGAAACAGTCACAAAGTATTAAAGGACAAAAAACTGCACAAAGTTTGATACCCAATTTCTTCCAAGTCTGAGAATTCCCCATATGTGGTGGTGACTGCTGTATGGGGGGCGCAGGGCCGGGCATAGAGCGGAAGGAGGCGCCATTCAGAGCAGATCTGCATTGTCACATCTTACAGGCTACAAAATGTTTATTTTTTTGTAATTTGGACATATGGGGCATATATTTTGTGGATGAGATCCACTTTTCAGGTGCATCAATTACAGGGGCTCAATAGCTAATAATCAGATTTTATTAACTCTTTCTTGGTGGTGGTTAAAAAATCATTAATTTTGGTTTATGGTTTTTAGCATACGGACATTCACCGTACCTTAAAAATAATGGAAAGGGAGGAGGGACTCCGGCTCAAAAGTAAACTTCAATCCAGGTCGGTAAAATCGAAGAGACTTTTATTGAAGATATACAAATAACATGATAAAACGGATTGGCATGGGTAGCGGGAAGGGTCCCTGGAATGCCTACGCGTTTCGGATAAACTCTGTATCCTTATTCATGGCATTAAAAATAATGCTGCTCATTTACTAAGGGTCCAAGCGCGCCCTTTCGTCGGATTTCCCAAATATTAACGTATTGCACTGTTAAATATCAATATAAATAGATATTTCTTGCAATTCCTAATATGAGAATTAGGAACCGCGATGATGAGCAATGTTTCAAAAAAATCAGAAGAGATCCTTCGTTCCAGATGGAAAGTAAAAAGCATCTAATGGACTTCAACAAAAATAAAGTAACAATATACAATTGGGATGAAAAAATATAAATAAAAATAAAGTTACAAAAAGTAAAATAAAGATGAAATTAAAGAAACCTGGTGTGGAGCAAAGCTTGAGAGAGTGAAGAGTCTTTGTGTTGAGTGGAGACAAAGAGACAAAAGACTGGTGGTCGTGTCCAATGATGTCTGTCCTACTCACCCTCTCTCACACACAGTCTCCCACTCAGTCACTAGTATGGTAACTTTTTATACACAAACTAACATTTCCCAAGTGAATATTCCCAATCTCCTATTGGTTCATGTTAGTCCGTATATCATCTGAGGACCAGAGATGATCTCATTCTACTTCATAAATATGTAAACTTAACTAATTAACTTATATATACATATGCTATTAACATATAGATGTGCTAGTATAAAGGTTGTCTCGTCTGGCAGATACCAGTACTCCATGGGAACTCTGAGACCATAATGTACCATGACAAGTCAAGATAGATGACAATAGTTCAGTATAATAAAGGAATTAGCATTTTACCAAAGGCACTGACCGTATACCATCTGCCTTTATGTACAATGGAATATCCCCAACTATCTCATTCATTATGTCTATAATTCCCAATATAAAGCATATCAATATATTATACATAAACCTACATTCTACTACTGATACAATAATAATACATACAATAATACATAATACTATCATGAATTTATATTTGTTCATCTTGAATGAATGTTTATCCTACATGAATATTTTTAAGAATAACACAATATCATATACGTGTAATCATATGGTCTCACCCTATGCTAAAGTCATTTTAATGATATTAATATTTTACAGATGCAGGTGCAGGCTGGGGTGGAGCTGTGTCCAATGTAGGAAGCTTCAGCTTTACCCTGGAATGGTTCAGTGTTAGCCTTGAAGGTGGACTGACACTCTATAGAGCCCCTGAGGCCTAGGAGGCTGGGTCTCAACTCTGCTCTCAACTGACCTCTGGAACTTCCTGGTCAGGTGGTGGCTCTCTCTCCAATTACACTCCAGTTCACTATTAAGTGCATTGAGGCATATCATTGGATGATAACAATAAATATTTAACCCTTGCCTATCCAGGCAGAATCTACCGCTACATAATGACCTAATTGTATGTGTAGCGTCCTGCAGAGGAGCTGATCAGACTCTCTATGAGGGGAACACACATATGTGTGTTCCCCTCATATTCACAACAACTCCTCTGCCTTGCATTGGCAGGGATATTGCCTACCCCAAGGGCAATTGAAAGAGCCGCTCACGGCTCGACTATTGGACCAGATGTGGAAAAAGAGAACCAACGCTGGCCAGCAGCAGATGGCCTCCGGAGGGTCCAGGTGTGTAACAGCCAGTAGGAGTGTAGATGGTATAAGTCGCACTTGCTTAGAAGTGTTGGCTATGTGCAGTGTAGGGGACAAACCGCCCATAGTACTGGAGACAGGCACCGGGTTGGTGTTAGACTAGCTACAAAAATACAAACATATGTGACAGTTGGTAGCTAACGCCCTTAAAACAACTGTGTAGTATGGAAAGGTGTGGTGTCATGTCCTGTAATCCACTCCTTGCACCAAGGCCTGAATATTTGTTCGAAAACTCTTCTTCCTTGGCAACAAATAGTAATACATTTAGGTACATGCAATACATACAGTACACTTTTACCTGACGGTCTTACCCTGAGTTTATGACATCTAGGTGCTACTGGATGAACATCTGTGGTCCCCTAAGGACCCGCAGTTTACAGAAGCCACACAAGTATCAAGCTCAGGTTCAAAGACGGTCCAACACAGTCTCACTACAATCCAGCAAGCCTATAAAATGGTTAAATGCAAACTTACTGACAAAATGGCATTGACAGTTGTGCAAACATGTCAACACACATTGGCTTTAAACAGCCCAATGGGTAAATGGCTTGAACCTTTAACGTTACAAACATTACATGAAACTTTACTGGTATCACAGTAGCAATAGCAAGAGTGTCTCTTTTCCTGTAGAGAAAAAGGCATAGAAATTGCCAACAAAATGTCCATTCCTGCAAATGAAGACATTGGGGGATATTTATTATACGCTGGTGCTCGCCGCTGCAAATACGCAGCCCAATTCGCCTCTTCATGTATCGGGCTGCCAGCAGCACAGCGTTTATCCTACGCCATGTATGAAAAGTCGCCAGCAGCAGCGAGTGTGCAGACGCGGGGACATTAACGCACCGGCCCACTCCTGTCCGGCCGCGCCCCCCTTCATGCCCATTCACGCCCCACTGGCGTGAAGGTGGCGGATTGGGGAAAATAATCACAAAAGCTAGCAATAAGCAAGCATTTGCGATTATTTCAGGGCCTCTGTGCCACTGGCAGTGCGCAGAGGTCCTGATAAATATCCCCCATTAAGTGCAAAATATCACATGAGCAAATTTTCCTTGTAGCGGATGGCTAAAAGTCTCTCAGAAGGCTTTTAAAACAAAGTCCATCTTCTGGGCACAGCCCTTGGTGTGGGGAAAAGTGCAAATGAACAAAGGGTCTCCTCTTCCGTGGAGGGACAGAATCCTTTGTGAATGATCTCTGTGTCAGCAGAGGTTGATGCTAACTAATAAAGGGGAGTTTGGGATTGGGTTTCCTCAGTTCCTATGGGTTTCAGTGGTTCTGTCCAGCCCCTTAGTCTGTGCTATTTACCATAAGCACCTACTCCAGTCCTTCATATATCACAGGAATAACATACAACCCTCGCAGATACTTATATACAAAAAGACTTTACTAACAACATACATGTGACAAAGTAACTACATAAAATACAATACAAGATACATAGAGAACACAACTGCACACAAACCTTCTTCTCCTGCCCCCTCCTGGACTCCCAGTAATATGTATGTATATACAATATATTCTATTACTACCGCAGCGCCTGGATATACCCTGGAGCAGGAGTCACATCCAGTACCTGACCATATACATGTACATATAGAGACTCATGCACAATAGCATCTATATATCTACTCCTCCAATACACATGCAGGGCACAGATCCACGTGTGAGTGGGATACGGCTACAGGATGTACATGTAGTTACACTAATATATACACACTCATTGTAAACACTTAGCTATGTATATATATGGTAAAACACATAACACCTGGGATATCTATAGGTACACGTATAAAGTCTACTATGTTATAATAAGTACTATGTTATAATTACTCTTATAAAGTTATATACATCCACAGAAAGCACACACAATATATGACCTGTTCCTTAGTTAAGTGCTGCTCGTCCGGGGGGGTCAGGAAGCAAGAGATTTCTGGTTCTTCCACCTTAAATATCCCTGTGTGTAGTCCCTCCCCACCCCCATATAACTCCACCCTAAGACCATCTTAGGATAGACCCAGGTGTGTGCAGGGAATCTCACACCTGGTTCATGGTGGCTTCTTACTGTTCAAAGCCTTTTGATATGTTAATGACCCAATGGCTTCAGAACACACCGACATCTCACCACAGAATATCAGTGACTGTGGTCAGTATATACTGTATCCATTTACACTATATGTAATATATATAATAATAGAGCAGAGGGTCCAGTTATGAATAATGTCCCCTGTAACACTAACATAGCATATAACAATAGTAAGCAGTTCAAGGAGAGTCTCTTGACTGTATAATAATTAGGGGAAAGAGTCCCAGGAAAGTCTCTGGCTCTATAAGGTATATGGGCGCTCAGCCCAACTGGGAATAGCAGAAAAATGGTACATATTTACAATATATTTACAGTACCTGGTAAGGCTACAGCCCATCAGGGGTTACTCAGTGGGGGTCATTTACTAAGGGCATTCACGTTTTCCCGACGTGTTACCGGAATATTTCCGATTTCCCCTGAATTGCCCCGGGATTTTGGCGCACGCGAACGGATTGTGGCGCATCAGTGCTGGCATGCACGCGACGGAAATCGGGGGGCGTGGCCGAACGAAAACCCGACGGATTCGGAAAAATCGCCGCATTAAAAAAAAAAAATGAGTCGCGGAGCTTGCACTTACCTTCACTCAGCCCGGCTCAGTGTACTCCAGTGTGTTCCAGGGAACTTCAGCGCAGCAGGAGGAAGGAACTGCCGTTGGAGGAACTGCCTTAATGAATCCCAGGCGGACCCGAATCCACCGCGGAGAACGCGCCGCTGGATCACGATGGATGGACTGTGTAAGTAAATCTGCCCCAGTATCTTCGCTGGTTCCAGCAAGAACAGGATCCGGGATCAGAATGGAATCAGCAAGAATAGAAGCCGGCTGGGGACACCCGGTGGCAGTTGCAGGAACTGCAGGCTCCACAGCATCCTCTTGACATTCAGGGGGAGGGACATTCAGGGTGTCGGCTGCTCCAGCCGGTGGCTCAAAAGAGCCAGGGACCATGGAAGGGTCCAGGAACAAATGAATAGGAACCTGCGGCATGGCACAGCTCCCTCCAGCTCCAACTCTTCTGGGGCCAGGTCATCACCCCACTGGTAGGTGGCAGGTTGAGGTGATGCTCTCGTTGGAGCCTCCGGATAAGGCTCATCGTCCGGGGCATCCTCCGCCACGGAGGATCCGCGGGATCCAGCAGTGCTCCTGGCAGTAGAGGCAGTGAAGGGTGTTCCCCTGGACCATACCCGGCCCGTGGATGGCAATGGGACCCCTTCTTACGATGACTGTGGACGGAGCATTGGGTCACAGCCTGGGGACTCACCGCAGGTGAAGAGGAAGAAGTCGGAGGCTCTGGCCACTCATCATCCTCGAAGAGGACGACACCAGCATCCCAGGGTCCGCGGGGTCCTTCCTGTAGGGAGAATTCTATATACTCCCCTGGCTTCAAGTTGTGAAGCAGCTCCGGCAAATCAGGCCTCTTGACGGACCGGCGGGGAATAAAGACCTCCCATCCGGTGTAGTCCTGGGTGGCAAAGCCGTAACCTCGCTGGCGGTCGAAGTAATGGACCATCCTGGTGGTCCGGTTCTTCTTGACCCATGCGCCTTCTTTGGATCGGCCTGCCATGAACCGCTGGGCCTCCTTTTCTCGACGTCTCTGTTCCAAGACAGCGTCTCGGAGATGCCGGCGGAGGGCCTCACCTCGGCCCCGGGGCTGCGGGGGTGCCGGTGCTGCAGGCTGTCTCTCCGGGGCAGGCTCTGGCCTCACAGGTGGTTGGGCAGGTGCCGGAACTGGAGCGGGAGCAGCCGGAGTATCGGGAACCACAGCAGGAACCATAGGATGGTCAGCAACTGTAGGAGGTCCAGGCACTGGCTCGGCAGTCGTAATAGGCCCAGGCGCTGGCTTGGCAGGAGTCGGGGCCTTCCCATGTGGTGCCTCCACGTGGGCCCGCGGTACCAGCATGGTAGCCGGGAGAGGCAGCAGGAACCACCCGGGTGGTGCTTGGCGCTCCGTCACCGACTGCAGATAGATCCTAATGACGGAGGCTCGGGTCAGTCCGCGATGCCCAGTGCCCAGTGAAGGGCCTCCGGACCGGCTGTGCGAAGACCACAATGACGGTCTCCAGTGCTTCCAGGAACTCTGGTGCCTCAGCTGAGGGTAGAGGCCTAGGACCAGACATGGTGCTGACCTTGTTGCACAAAGTCCACAGAAGTTCTGGCACTTTGATGAGGCGTGGCAGGAAGTCCGCTTCGCGCCAGAGGGTGGAGTCAGAGTCTTTCCCGCCAGGAGCTGTGGCGGGCTCTATTTTCTCCTGCGCCACAGGAAGCGGGGTTCGCGCCATCTGCGCATGGGTGGTGCTTGATGAGTCATTTGGAATTCCCACTGGAAATTACTTGCGGGCTGGAATTACTTGCTGTGCCACAATATCCTGAGGTAAATACTTCAGGCGCTGACAGAGTTGGTTGCTGGGGTTAACCTCCTGAGTGCTGGAGTGGAGCTCGACAGCATGTGGTAATGCAGTAACAAAGTCAATGTGGAAAAGCACAAAGTCACTGGGGCCTAAACCCGGATGGCAGCAGGATTCGGCAGCACAGTAGACAGGCTATAGTGCCAGCATAAGGCACAGAAGTAAAAATACTGTTCGTGACGCCACTTGCAACATCCCCCACCGGGGCCTAGCCTTTTCTTGGGGCCTGGAGGCAGCTGTGGCCCAGAATACCGTAGTGGCTGGCGGTTGCGGCCTATGTACGCTAGTGTCACGGTGCTTGGTATGGGGACCGGAGGGCTGTTCTACAGCCTGGCAGGTCTCCAGCAGGTGGTGTATGCAAGAAATGATATAGAGGGAGAGGCTGTGGTACTGATTCTCCCTGGGGAAGCCCTTAGAGTCTGTAGTATGTGTCCCTGGTAGATGGATGGGGCGCCCTTGGTGTTACAGCCATAGCAGGGACCAGCCAGAGGCAACGTTGTGCAAAAATAACTTACAGTTCTTTATTTGAACCAACAGTGACAGCAGGCAACGTACCCAACGATTCATTACAGAGGTAGGATACTGAGAGTGCTCTTGGAGAGGGAACTGGGCTGGGATGTGGCCCCCAGGGTTATGTGTGTGGGCTGGGATGTGCCCCCTAGGGATGTGTGTGGGGGTTGGGATGTGATCCCTATGGTCATATGTGTGGGCTGGGATATGATCCCTATGGTTATGTGTGTGGGTTCGAGAGCTCCCTCTAGGATCATGTGTGTGGGCTGGGACGTGCCCCCTAGGGATGTGTGTGGGGGCTGGGATGTGCCCCCTAGGGATGTGTGAGTGGGCTGGGATATGATCCCTATGGTCATGTGAGTGGGCTAGGATATGATCCCTATGATCATATGTGTGGCCTGGTATGTGCCCCGTAGGGTTATGTGTGTGGGAGGGAGGGGGGTAGTAGAATTTGGGCTTTTCACTAGTATTTATGTGTTTTTAGGGGCTGCACATGTTTCAGACTTGATAACTATTTCTATGTAAATTATGGAGGTCCCAAAGGGGTTTCAGTGCAGTTTCTGGTGATGATTGACTGGTTCCAGGGTCACCTTGGGATGGGATTGTCTTCTCTACTGCCAGAGTCCTGTGCAATGACCCACTATTAACCTGCTGTGGTCTTCAGGGACAGTGCTGTGACATGTCCAATCACCAGTGCCGGGTGTAGGGGTGACCTGAAGATCCGGCTCCTGTGAAGAACTAGGAAACCCTTAGATAATATGTACATGCCGGAGGGCAGAGATGTTCTCATGTGCTCCATATACATTCACCGCCGCACAGCGAAAGAGGAGACCACAGGACAATGTCCCTGATTACACGTATAATCAGAGCGCCAGGGACAT
The DNA here is from genome assembly GCA_019512145.1 of Engystomops pustulosus. NCBI lineage: Eukaryota > Metazoa > Chordata > Amphibia > Anura > Leptodactylidae > Engystomops > Engystomops pustulosus. The sequence goes on along the minus strand of WNYA01001913.1, from coordinate 44,287 downwards.
CCGCACAGAGCTGACATGTCGTATCCATCACAGAAGAGCCAAATCCCTGACTCCATGTGTACTGTGTGCACTAGCTGCGGCCAAAGTGCAGAAACTGAGCGCAACAATTTATTTCTGGTAAGGGGAGTGCGGCTCATTTATGTCAGACTTCCGACATTAATGTGGTGCAAGGTGTGAATACGCACCAGAAAACCCCTTTCTGTGCACAGGGTTGTGTTGTGGTGTCCACAGTGCAGCCATTACACAAAATGATGCAAGCACTTCATAAATACATATGCTTTTGCAACATCCCCCACCGGGGCCTATCCTTCTTTTGGGGCCTGGAGGCAGCCGGGGCCCGGAATACCGTAGTGGCTGGCGGTTGCGGCCTATGTACGCTAGTGTCACGGTGCTTGTTAGGGGACCGGAGGACTGTCCTGTAGCCTGGCAGGTCTCCAGCAGGTGGTGTGTGCAAGAAATGATAGAGGGAGAGGCTGTGGTACTGGTTCTCCCTGGTGCAGCCCTTAGAGTCTGTTGTGTGTCCCTGGTAGATGGATGGGGCGCCCTTGGTGTTACAGCCGTAGCAGGGAGCAGACGGAGGCAATGTTGTGCATAAAGGTAACTTACAGTTCTTTATTTGAACCAACAGTGACAGCAGGCAACGTACCCAACGATTCATTACAGAGGTAGGATACTGAGAGTGCTCTTGGAGAGGGAACCACAGGACTCTGTTCACCAGCCTGGATGCAGGAGCAGGCTGGGTTGGAGCTGTGTCCAATGTAGGAAGCTTCAGCTTTACCCTGGAATGGTTCAGTGTCAGCCCTGAAGGTGGACTGACACTATATAGAGCCCCTGAGGCCTAGGAGGCCTGTGGTCAGAGCACGAGCTCTGTGGGTGGTGCTTCTCAGTCAGAAGCTGGGTCTCAACTCTGCTCTCAACTGACCTCTGGAACTTACCTTTAGTTTTGTTACACCTCCTGGTCAGGTGGTGGATCACTCTCCATTTACACTCCAGTTCACAATTAAGTGCATTGAGGCATATCATTGGATGACAACAACAAATAACATTTAACCCTTGCCTATCCAGGCAGAATCTACCTCTGCATAATGACCTAATTGTATGTGTAGTGTCCTGCAGAGGAGCTGATCAGACTCTCTACCAGGGGGACACATATATTAGGGGCTTATTCGCAACGACTCCTCTGCCTTGCATTGGCATTGATGTTGCACATTCATTTTGCAGATGTACTTATGTGCAGTCTATGCCAGGATTCAGAATAGTGAGTGCTGCTCTGAAGTATAATACAGAATGTAACTCAGGATCAGTACAGGATAAGTCATGTCATGTATGTACAGTGACTGCACCAGCAGCAGAATAGTGAGTGCAGCTCTGGAGTATCTGCCACAAAAATCTGCAGAGCTCACTGCACAAGATCTGGCTGCAAACCACCAAACAAACTGACCACAGAAGTATATAAAGGCTGCTAATTAGATAGCCACACCCCACTATTAATTAGGCAGCACCTGTGACTATACTGTCTAGATAAGCAAGGTGAATGCCTCCCTATACCCCCCACACAATATACAGATTATGCAAGTAAAATACCTTCAGATCTACTTGGTTGCAATAAAAATCACACAATGAATATCAGAAATAAAAATGTAGATGCACTTATCTATTTGTTGCTGGATCCAAAAAGTATTCCTTCCCTTAAACCTAAGTCACACTTAAGACACTGCACACACTTCAGATCAATGCACACTCGCCACCAAGCTCACACACTCGCTTTGCTAATGCTTTTTTTTTAAAGTTATCTGCCACAAAAATCTGCAGAGCTCACTGCACAAGATCTGGCTGCAAAACCCATGGCTGGGTAAGTAAATGTGCTCCAATGTTTTCATTTACAACAGACCTAATGTTGACCAAACCCTTTGAAAGTGTAAGTTTTAAGCCTGAAGAAGATCCTAGTAGTGGATCAAAATGTGTTTGCAGCTCCTTTCTGCTCCAGATAACTCCAGATCCAAATGTGCCTTTTCTCATGAAAGAAAAAATCTACCTTACTTCTTTGCCAATTCCACCACATTTGGAATTCTTTCCAACTTCCCAGCACAGAATATTAGTTTAGATTTGTCCTGCAGATAACATCCCCTCATCCAGCTATGTAAATGGAAATATCTAAAAGATGCAGCTAGTAGAAGGAGCGCTGTGATCGCCATAACCTTGTCACCAAAAAAACATTAACATATAATAAGATTTCAAAACAAGTCAACTAAAATAATAAATAACAGCCAAGATTTGGTGGTTATTTATATTCTCCCCAAAACTTGTAGCAACTGGGAAACAGAAACCCCCAAACCAGGTCATTATAAAATACAATTTGTCTTCCAAAAAATAGCAAGCCCCAGAACGGTGACATCGCCAGGAAGATAAAACTATGGGGCACATTTACTAAGGATTTTGTGCCAGTTTTATGTTGGACTTTGCACCTTCTTTTATGTGCAAACTGCTCGCACACAACCATTTGGTGTCACGGCTGCACTACTCATCAGGGTTTACAAATTTTGTCATTGAAATGGGCGTTCCGGTGCACAGTTGGATTGTGCGCCACATTTATCATGCAAAGTCCGACAGATGTGTATTGCACGCCTCATGTATAAGGTGTTTATGTAAATGCTTCCTGCACTAAATGACTGTTTAATTCCTTTAAAAACCTCTTACATTCGGCCAATCAGCAGGTTGCAGGCCTGGTAAAGGCTCGGACATTGATTACAGGGTGATATTGACTTCATAGACGCCTTTATTTCTCCTATCAGTGAGTTACACATTCTCCCCTGGGGCTTTTGTCTAGATTCTAAGTTTCCTACATGTCCTCTGGTCCTCACCACAGAAAGGAATTGTCCTGCTCAACTCGCACCTCGGGGATCGCGTAGGGACAGGTAAGTAAATGTGCCCCATTGAGTAGTCCCCCCTTATGTATTACAGCCCACAGCTGTTTGTTACTAGGGAGACTAATGATAAATTACATGTAATTTTTTGGTTACATTATAAAGTTTCTCCAGAGCCAGAAATGTGAATACGTCTGTTTCATTATTGTTTGTTATTGTTTATTTAAACAGGAACATTTTTTATCATTACATCTAAATGTTCCCGACATTTCTACAACGATAGCCCCGCCCTTCTCCGCCGATCTGATTACAATATTTGTATCATTCTTCGGAATCCTAAGGGCTTTTTTTTTTCATTTGTTTGTTTAATTGTTCCCAGAAGTTTGTTTTGAATTGATTGTTCTAAAATCTTGTACTATAAAAAGGATCCAAGTGGAGACCTATAACATGTACAGGGTTACATTTAGATTTCTTTGTCACTTCTTGATGTTTATATGGATCTGCCGTCATTTTTTATTGGTTAACTCTTTCCTTTCTTTCCTTTTCGTAAAAAAAGGTTTTTAATTTTCTGTAAAAATTAGTATAAAGAGAGTGAATGTGTCTGTTTCTTTTGAGAAGGACAGAAATTTAGTCTCTTTGAAAGAACGGATTTTTTTGTCTTCCAACAAAATTTTTGCTTTACTTGATTGTTTTCATTCTCATTTACCGCTTTTGTTTTCGGGTCTTTAGATTTTTTTCTAGAAACTTTTCTGGTTATCTATTTTTTTTTTTTATTTAGTTCTAATTCCTCCTCTTCATCCTCTGTTCTTTTTTTTTTTCTTGGTGTTGGGGTATGTAGACACATAAAAAACTTCATGAGTTGACTTTGTGATTTTTTCCTTCATATTGCTCATTTTTATTAGAACTGTTTGTGCTTGGATCTGCGACTTGTTGTAAGGGAGTTTGTGGACGGGTAGGTCCTATTTCTAAAAAAGACTTGTTGTGTGACATATTTATAGATAGAGCGGATGGGTTAGATTCTAGTAACATTGCATCAATATCAGAGCTGAACGATGGAAATCTCTGAGCTTTTTGTGTATCAATGAATGTGTCCTGTACAGTGCATAAGGTTTCATTAGATCAGTGAGATTTTCTGTGTTTTTGTGTCTTGGGACTGGCTGGCTATGTACTACTGGGGGCTGGCTGGCTATATATTACTGGGGCTGGCTGGCTGTATACTACTGTCGGCTAGCTGGCTATATACTACTGACAGCTGGCTGGCTGTATACTACATGGGGCTAGCTGGCTGTATACTACATGGGGCTGGCTGGCTGTATACTACATGGGGGCTGGCTGGCTGTATACTAATGGGGGAAGGCTGGCTGTATACTAATGGGGACAGGCTGGCTATGTACTACAGGGGCTGGCTATATACTACAGGGGGCTGGCTATATACTACAGGGGGCTGGCTATATACTACAGGGGGCTGGCTATATACTACTGGGGGCACCCTTGGCTTATACTCGCATCAGTAGGTTTTCCCAGTTTATGGTGGTAAAATTAGGGGTTTCGGCTTATACTTGGGTCGGCTTATTCTCAAGTGTTTACGGTACTTAGTTTTTTGCCAAATCACCACATTTGGAATTCTTTCCAACCTCCCAGCACAGAATATTAGATTCAAAACAGGTTAACTAAAATAATAAACTAAAATAATAAATAATAGCCAAGATTTGGTGGTTATTTATATTCCTCACCACAGAAAGGAATTGTCCTGCTCAACCTTAGATCTGAAGAAAAATTTCACACCAATTGTTGTATCAGTGGACGCCTTTATTTCATGATATCTTGTAGATACAAGTAAAGTGATCGTCCATCGTTACTATACTGTGCAAGAGAAAGGCCGCGGAAGGTTTTCTCCAAAGATCTGAACCTCACACAGGTGAAGATATTCAGTTTTTCCAGTCAAAACGATATTGACGTATCTCCCGACCATATTGTTACACTGATACGTCTGAGTCCCTCCATCTGCGATAGAAGTCACCACCGCACACCTGTGGGAAGAAAGGGGACAGGTAAGTGTCCTCCCTACATTTATATAGGAATAGTAAAGAATGGGCTGAACCAATGGGCTGAACCTGACTCCTGGAACCCATTCTACAAATCCATGGAAGTTACCTTACCACGGGGTGGACCTTAGCACAAAGACGCATGTAGAACATAGACATTAGATGATTGGACACTAAAGGTCAGCAGATGGCTAAGAGTTGGACAGGTGAAATAGAAATAGAATAAACAGGAGTTAGGAGATGTGAGCAGTAGGTGCGAGTAGGAGGGGTCCGTAGTGTCTAAAGGTGTGGAAAAACTGAGGAGACACTGGGTTAGAGGTAAAGAAAGCACAAAGTATATTATATACCCAGGTGAATGGTTGGCCTGTTTAACACCTTAATGACATGTGACATTGCGATATATCAAGGTGCCATTAAGGATGGATGAAGAGAGGATCGTGGGCTGAGAACGCAGCATATACACCGGGTGTTTGCTGCACATTGCAACACCCACCACTAACATCTGCAGTCAGTTTTAAAACAATTGCAGGTGTTAACCATTTATATGCGATCATCTGCACCGGTATCTTGACTTGGATCCATTACCATGACAGCCTAAAGTCTCTGTGAGGCTACAGGGCCTTTCTATTAACCAGATCTGTGACAGTGTGCCAATAGCAGACAGTTATGGAGCATTAGAGAAATCATCATATACCACATCATATACCACAGTTGTAACCAAAGGGACTCTGAGCCCTGATACTGAACCCACCAAACAAGCCCCAACTACCTTTTTGTTACACCATAAACTATGGCCTGTAACTGGGCATTGTAACCTCCCTATGCGAAAGTGTGAATACGTAACAGGACAAACTACACAAACACAGAATAGTCAACAAGCCGGGTCACAACATAGATAGCAAAGCAGTACAAAAATCAGAATGTGAGTGGTCTGAACAGGAGTCAAATCAAAAATACAATCTCCAAAGATAAGGAACAGGTCAAGATAAACTTAAACTGAACTAAAAGTGAGCAGAACACGTATGGGAAAGCAGATCCCCTGCTCCAGACTGATTAGAGCAAAGCTCTGTCAATCACCAGCAGACTGCAGGGGGGCCAAACACCTGGAAACCTCAGAAAATGATAAAAACACCATGGAAATGGACAGGAAACAGCAGGGGCAGCATGCATGGATGCCTCTGAGGCTGCTTAATCGCACCATTATGCCAAAATTATGGGCAACAGTATGGCCATGACAGAGTGACCGAATGAGGCTAGATAGCATCTAAAACAATCATTGTATCAGTGGACGCCTTTATTTCATGATATCTTGTAGATACAAGTAAAGTGATCGTCCATTGTTACTATACTGTGCAAGAGAAAGGCCGTGGAAGGTTTTCTCCAAAGATCTGAACCTCACACAGATGAAGAAATTCAGTTTTTCCAGTTAACACGATATTGACGTATCTCCCGACCATATTGTTACACTGATACGTCCGAGTCTCTCCATCTGCGATAGAAGTCACCACCGCACACCTGTGGGAAGAAAGGGGACAGGTAAGTGTCCTCCCTACATTTATATAGGAATAATAAAGAATGGACTGAAACTAACACCTTAATGTCATGTGACCATGTGATAGGTCAAGGTGCCATTAAGGATGGATGAAGAGAGGGCGTGGGCTGAGAACGCTGCATATACACTGGGTGTTTGCTGGATATTGCAACACCCACCACTAACATTCACGGTCAGTTTTTACAACAATTGCAGGTGTTAACCATTTATATGCTATCATCTGCACCGCTATCTTGACTTGGATCCATTACCATGACAGCCTAAAGTCTCTGTGAGGCTACAGGTCCGGTCTATTAACCTGATCTGTAACCGTGTGCCAATAGCAGACAGTTACAGATCATTAGAGATATCATCATATACCACATCATATACCACAATTGTAACTAAAGGGACTCTGAGCCCTGATACTGAACCCACCAAACAAGCCCTAACTACTTTTTAGTTACACCGTAAACTATGGCCTGTAACTGGGCATTGTAACCTCCCTACGCCAAAGTGTGAACACGTAACAGGACAAACTACACAAACACAGAATAGTCAACAAGTTGGGTCACAACAGAGATAACAAAGCAGTATAAATATTAGAAGGTCAGTGGTCTGCACAGGAGCCAAATCAAAAATACAATAAGCAGAGTCTTTCTCCCAAGATAAGGAACAGGTCAAGTGAGCAGACCACTTATAGGAAAGCAGACCCCCTGCTCCAGACTGATTGGAGCAGAGCTTTGTCAATCACCAGTAAACTGCAGGGAGATACGGATGTGGTGCAATCAACTGTTAAAAAATCTAGCGAGTCCTTCTTTACACAAACAAACAAAATCAAATGCAGAGGCTAAATCAGTATTGTAGTATATGGTAAGAGTGATCACTACATAATTTGTGTACACTTTTCACAGCAGCACTTGTTCGGACTCCAGGTTTGTGATTGGGGCAGGTGCTCAGTGTCATGGGTGCTCCTGCGACCCATGTCCCGGGTCGCAGGTGCACCAGTGTGGCTCCCTGTGCCGCTGGAGCCTGGCTGCAGCCTCACACACCTTTCCTCGCTCCAGCGGTGGTCCTTGATCTCCAGCACGTGTTTCCCCACCTCCTAGACTGCGCGCATCGGCTCTGTAAGATTTAAAGGGCCAGCGCATCGATAATTGGTGCTGACCGACCGCCTGCCCTGATAAATTGCCGGCCCCTTCCTGTGTCCCTTGCCGGATCTTTGTGCCTCTGTGGAAGCATTTCTGTGTTGTTCCTGAAGTTATTCTGATTATCCGTTGTGACCTCGATTCCATTCCTGACTTTTATTCTCTGCCGCCTGTCCTGACCTTATACCTTGCCCCCAACTCCGATCCTGTGTCGCCTGTCCTGACCATCTGCCTGACCATTGACTCCACCTCTGCCTTCCAATTCTGTACCTTGCCTTGGCCACCACCAGGAGCAAAGTCATGCATGTGGAGCAACCTGGTGTTATGCCATTACAAGTCCAACCCGCTTTGCAGCAGGCTCAGGTGAAAACCGGGTGCCACTTAGACTCCGCTCCCAGGTGTCGGCTTACGTCATCACTCGCGGTGGTTCGGTGGGTCCACTACCCCTGACCATGACACTCAGTGTATCATCTGTTCCTGAGACTCTGATAAATCTGTGTATTTGGGTCTCACCTTGGGTTATTGTTCCCATTTTTGGCCAATGAGTCTCCGATCCGGATCTCTGCACCGTTAGTTCTGCTCCCGTAGTCTCCTCTATTAGTGATGGTTATGCTGCTAATTCTGGAAGTCCTCAGCAGGTCCACCCTATACCAGGCAGGAGAATCCAGGCCAGTGTGGAAACACGATCCATGAAAATAGACGGAGTCCGTGTTTCCATCTATTCCGTTTATTGCATCTCCCAAAAAGCTCTGATGAATATGAGGATCCATCCAAATAGATGACATAGTAGCTCGACCCTCCAGTGCGAGATTCCTGTCTGTCAATAGAAAAACAAAAATAAAAAGTGGTGACATCATCAGTTATACACAGCGATGGCTGCACTGACCGGAAGCTAAAACATGATCCATAGCTGTATACTGCAAGATATCACAACAGAGGCTGCACTGTGACATCACTGTGTGTATTATCCCTGTACTGTGACATCGCTGTGTGTATTATCCCTGTACTGTGACATCACTGTGTGTAGGATCCCTTACTGTGAACCATCACGTTGATTATTATCCCTGTACTGTTGACATCCGTTGTTATATACGTAAGTGACACCTGTGTGATGATTCTCCTGTGATCGTTGTGTTATCCTGTATACCGACTGTGTATATTATCCCTGCATACTCCCAAACATTTGTGAAAACGACACGAGGAGACAAAATGGCGGCACGCGTAGCGGCGATCCCACTGTAAGCATCCAATCCGCTGACATCCCACTATCATCCCCTGGCCACGCCCCAAAATTTTTTTAGCCATACTTAAAATAATAAAAACATATCTACAAAAAAAAAAAAAATATATATCCTCATTGGGATTTGACCCAGAACCTGCAGTTGTCCTGTGCAATAAAACACAGCGCCTCAACCACTGAGCCTATACCTCAGTGATAACAAGTGGAGAATTTTTGGTAACTAAGAAACTATACTATCTACTGCTTTTGTATTAGGGCGTCTCAATCGTATAGGGACTATCTATTCATTGGAGTATTGTATTATCTTATTAAATTATTGAGATTGGAGAGTATCTATTATTACTATTGATATATTATTATATTATTAGATGATGTATATTTTACCATAATGTAATCATCTCCCATAATAAGATAAAAAATAAAAATTTAATAATAATAATGAATAATAATAATAATAGTATCAATATTTACAATAATAATCTCTGAGAAGTACCTCCCTCTTCTATATATCAGTGCATTAGTCTGTGTCACAGTGTAAATGGCAGATTTCAACACTTTAGGCTATCCAGAAATCCCCAGCTCTGTAACACTGGGTTTTAGCCTCAGTTTAGTTTAATGCTTCCGGTTATGGTGGAGGGTCCAGCAGGTTCCGAATCTCACCTGGGCACAAACTTTATTAATTATTTAAAAGTGTCACTGGGGAATCCCTGGAGGACCCAAAATATGGGACAGATACTGAATCTGTCTGATGACTTGGTCCTGCTCTCCTCAGCTAGCCGACACTTCTCGTGAAAAGGATTCCCTGGCCCGATTCTGCTCTGGTGGAACCCTAGGAGTGCAGTGACCATATATGGACGATAGATCTGAAGCATGAGTTGCGTGCCTGAGCTCTCCTACGCCCCCGACACTTCTCTGAAAAGGATGATCCCCCGATGTCTGCTCTGGGGACCCCTGAGGAGATTGCGTTGACCAAAATGGACAGATCTGAAGCTGATAGACGTGGTCCCTGCTCTGCGCTAGCCCGACACTTCTCTGAAAGAGATTCCTTCCGTTCTGTATGATTTCTGTTGAAAGCCATTCTGTACGTGAGTTCATACTTTCAACAGTATTTACTATGCGGTACACGACAGCGGTGACCCAGCGGGACCTGGGGAGAATCCGTTACAGAATATCACTAGCTGCCCCGTGAGCGGGGCAAGGTACGAAAAACGGGAAAGTCCCGTCAAAATCGGGACGGTTGGGAGGCAGTCTGTCTTATATGTGTAATCCTGTACTGTGGACGAATCACTGTGTGGTATTATCCCTGTACGTGACATCAGTGTGTGTATTCTCCCGTACTGTTACATCACTGTGTGTATGTATCCATGTACTGTGACATCACTGTGTGTTATATACCTACTGTGACATCACTGTTTATGATCCAGGCACGTGACATCAGTGTATTATCCCTAGTACTTGACATCACTGTGTGTATTATCCAGTACTGTACACTCACTTGTGTGTATTATTACTGTACTGTGACACTCATGTGTGTATGTATTCCCTGTACTTGACATAACTGTGTGTATTATCTTACTGTAGTGACATCACTGTGTGTATTCTCCCTGTACTTGTGAAATCACTGTGTGGTTTACTCTATTGCCCGTGGGTCTTTTCCACTGCTTGACATCACTGTATATTATCCCTGTATACTGTGAACATCATGTGTTGAAATTATCCCATGTACTGTGAATTAACGTTGTGATTATCAGTTACTGTGACATCACTGTGTGTTATTACTCCCTGTACTCCGTGACATCACTGCTGGTATCCTTCTTCTCACGGTGTATCCCGTACGTATCACTGTGTGTATTATCCCAGTACTGTGACATCCTGGGTGTATTATCCCTGTACTGTGACCATCACTGTGTGTTCTATCCATGTACTGTGACATCACTGTGTGTATTATCCCTGTTACTGTGACATTCACTGTGGGTATTAATCCATTGTATCTGATTCCCTCACTTGGTATTAAGTAGCCTGTACTGGTGGTATCACCACAGGAACCAGGGAGAGGAAGGTGGTTTCAGCTTTCTATAACCTGTGGGCGTGCATCTCAGCCCTTAATACAATGAGGGATATGTGTGTTGGTTAAGATGATCACATACCAGAATACCAGGCCACACTCCTCCTACAAACTACAGCTTTCTCAGATAAGTCTTGTACCTTGCACTCGTACAGTCGATGCAAGATTACATTAATTATTCTTGGCTGGGGCAGGTGGGGCCTTATGCTATGTCTAGGGGGAGGCTGGGGCATTATTCTATGTCTGGGGGAGGCTGGGGCATTATTCTATGTCTGGGGGAGGCTGGGGGCATTATTCTATGTCTGGGGGAGGCTGGGGCATTATTCTATGTCTGGGGAGGCTGGGGCATTATTCTATGTCTGGGGGAGTGCCTGTGGGCATTATTCTAGGTCTGGGGAGGCGTGTGGCATTATTCGATGGCCAGGGGGAGGCTGGGGGGCATTATCTATGCTTGGGGGGGGCATCGTCTTGGGGAGGCTGGGGGCTTATTCTAATGTCTGGGAGGCGTGCTGGGCATTATTCTACTGTTCTGGGGCTGAGCTGGGGCATAGTTGGGGCGATGTCTATGTCTGGGGGAGGTCTTAGGGGCATTATGCTATGTCTGGGGGAGGTGGGGCTTATCTATGTCTGGGACGGGCGTGGTGCATATTTTATGTCTGGGGGAGCGCTGGGCATTATGCTATGTCTGGGGGAGGGCTGGGGCATTATTCTAGTTGGACGGCTTGGGGCATTATGCTATGGTCGGGGGGAGGCTGGGCATATTCTATGTCTGGGGGAGGCTGGGGCATTATTCTATGTTCTGGGGGCGGTGGGGGCTTTATTCTATTCGGGCAGCTGGGGCATTATCTATGTCTGGGGGGAGGCTGTGGGCTTATTCTATGTCTGGAGGGTGGGGCATATCTATGCTGGGGCAGGCTGGGGCATTATTCTATGTCTGGGGCAGGCTGGGGCATTATGCTATGTCTGGGGGAGGCTGTGGCATTAGTCTATGTCTGGGACGGGCTGGGGCATTATTCTATGTCTGGGGAGGCTGGGGCATTAGTCTATGTCTGGGGGAGGCTGGGGCATTATTCTATGTCTGGGGGGGCTGGGCATATCTATGTTGGGGGAGGCTGGGGCATTATCTTATTCTGGGGCTAGGCTGGGGCGGGGGCATTATTCTATGTCTGGGACGGGCTGGGGCATTATTCTATGTCTGGGGGAGGTTGGGGCATTATGCTATGTCTGGGGGAGGCTGGGGCCATTATGCTATGTCTGGGGCAGGCTGGGGCATTATGCTATGTCTGGGGGAGGCTGGGGCATTATTCTATGTCTGGGGGGGGCTGGGGCATTATGCTATGTCTGGGGGAGGCTGGGGCATTATTCTATGTCTGGCCGGCGGGGCATTATTCTATGTCTGGGGGAGGCTGGGGCATTATTCTATGTCTGGGGCAGGCTGGGGCATTATTCTATTGTCATGGGGCAGGCTTGGGGGCGCTATCTATGTCTGGGGAGGGCTGGGACATTTATTTCTATGTCGGGGGGGCTGGGGCATCTTTATATGTCCTGGGGGGGCTGGGGCATTATGCTATGTCTGGGGGAGGCTGGGGCATTATTCTATGTCTGGGGAGGCTGGGGCATTATTCTATGTCTGGATAAGGTCTGGGGCAGTGATTCTATGTCTGGGGCAGGCTGGGGCATTATTCTATGTCTGGGGCAGGCTGGGGCATTATTCTATGTCAGGGGGGAGGCTGGGGCATTATTTATGTTCCGGGGCAGGCTGGGGCATTATTCTATGTCTGGGGCAGGCTGGGGCATTATTCTATGTCTGGGGGAGGCTGGGGCATTATGCTATGTCTGGGGGAGGCTGTGGCATTATTCTATGTCTGGGACGGGCTGGGGCATTATTCTATGTACTGGGGAGGCTGGGGCATATTCTTGTCTGGGGGGGGGTGGGGGATTTTCTATGTCTGGGGGAGGCTGGGGCATTATTCTAGTCTGGGGGAGGCTGTGGCATTATTCTATGTCTGGGAGGGCGGGGCATATTATCTATGTCTGGGGAGGTGGGCATTATTCTATGTCTGGGATGCCGGCTGGGGGCATTAGCTATGTACTGGGGGAGGCTGGGGGCATATTCTATGGGGCATTATCTATGTTGGGGACGGGCTGGGGCATATTCTATGTCTGGGGCAGGCTGGGGGCATTATTCTATGTCAGGGGGAGGCTGGGGGCATTATTCTATGTCTGGAGGAGGCTGGGGGCATTATTCTATGTCTGGGGCGGGATGGGGCATTATTCTATGTCTGGGGAGGCTGGGGCTTTCTATGGTGGGGCAGGTGGGATTATTCTATGTCTGGGGGAGGCGGGGCTTGGCGTATTCATGTTGGGGGCAGGCTGGGGCATTATCTATGGTCTGGGGGAGGCTGGGGCAGTCTGCTATGTCTGGGGATGGCTGTGGGCTTATCTATCTGGGGGAGGCTGGGGCATATTCTATGTCTGGGGGAGGCTGGGGCATTATTCTATGTCTGGGGCAGGCTGGGGCATTATTCTATGTCTGGGAGGGCTGGGCATTATTCTATGTCGGGGGGAGGCTGGGGCATTATTCTAGTCTGGGGAGGCTGGGGCATTATTCTATGTCAGGGGAGGCTGGGGCATTATTCTATGTCAGGGGGAGGCTGGGGCATTATTCTATGTCTGGGGCGGGCTGGGGCATTATTCTATGTCTGGAGGAGGCTGGGGCATTATTCTATGTCTGGGACGGGATTGGGGCATTAGTTCTATGTTCTGGACGGGCTGGGCATTATTTCTGTCTGGGGCGGGGGCGGGCTGGGGCATTATTCTATGTCTGGGGGAGGCTGGGGCATTATTCTATGTCTGGGGCAGGCTGGGGCATTATTTATGTCTGGGGGAGGGTGGGGCATTATTCTATGTCTGGGGGAGGCTGGGGCATTATTCTATGTCAGGGGGGGAGGGCTGGGGCATTATTCTATGTCTGGGGGGGGCTGGGGCATATTCTATGTCTGGGGGATGGCTGGGCATATTCTATGTCTGGGATCTGGGCGGGCGGGATTATTCTAGTTGGGGGAGGACTGGGGCATTATCTATTGTCTGGTGGAGGCTGGGTGCATATTTTATGTCTGGGGGGAGGCTGAGGGGCATTATTCTATGTCTGGGGGCAGGTGGGGCATTATTTCTATGTTGGGGAGGCTGGGGGCATTATTTAGTCTGGGCGGCTGGGGCATTATTCTATGTCTGGGGACGGGCTGGGGCATTATTCTATGTCAGGGGGAGGCTGGGGCATTATTCTATGTCTGGGGGAGGCTGGGGGCTTATTCTATGTCAGGGGGAGGCTGGGGCATTATTCTATGCAGGTTAGGCTGGGGCATTATTCTATGTCAGGGGGAGGCTGGGGCATTATTCTATGTCTGGGGCGGGCTGGGGCATTACTTAGTAGTGTCTGGGGGGAGGCTGGGGCCTCGTATGTCTATGTTCTGGAGGAGGCTGGGGCATTTACTTTATATTGTCTGGGGCAGGCTGGGGCATTATTCTATGTCAGGGGAGGCTGGGGCATTATTCTTGTGGGGAGGTGGGGCATTATTCTATGTCAGGGGGGGTGTCAGGTTAGGCTGGGGCATTATTCTATGTCAGGGGGAGGCTGGGGCATTATTCTATGTCTGGGGGGGCTGGGGCGTTATTCTATGTCTGGGGGAGACTGCGGCATTATTCTATGTTTGGGGCGGGTGGTGGGCCTATTAATTCTATTACTGGGGCGGGTGGGGCTATAAATTCAATGTCTGGGGCAGGCTGGGGCTATAAATTCTATGTCTGGGGTGGGCTGGGGCTATTAATTCTATGTCTGGGGCAGGCTGGGGCTATAAATTCTATGTCTGGGGCGGGCTGGGGCTATTAATTCTATGTCTGGGGCGGGCTGGGGCTATAAATTCTATGACTGGGGTGGGCTGGGGCTATGAATTCTATGTGTGGGGTGGGCTGGGGCTTAAAATTCTATGTGTGGGGTGGGCTGGGGCTATTAATTCTATATCTGGGGCGGGCTGGGGCTATTAATTCTATGACTGGGGCGGGCTGGGGCTATAAATTCTATGCCTGGGGCGGGCTGGGGCTATATAAACAGTCGTCCGGCCGGCGGTGACAGCTCAGTTGCACAGACTATGATGTCGGCAAGCGGCTGATGTATAGTCTGTGCGTCGCCGGTGCACACCACCGACCGTCACCACCGGCCGGACTGACTGCTTCAAGTAGTGGAGTTGCGGGGGAGCATCAGAAAGGGGAGAACATGTGTTATTACTTTTATGTGCTGGACAGGGGACTGTTGGGCTGTATACTAAGGGGAAAGGGACTAGCTGGCTATATATTGAGGGGCTGGTTGTATACTGGGGGGGCTGGCTGTATACTGGGGGGCTGGCTGTATAACTGGGGGGGCTGGCTACATATTGGGGGGGGCTGGCTGGCTATATATTGGGGGGGGGGGCTGGATGACTGTACACAGTGCCTTCTGGCTGGCTGTATACTGGTGTGGCTGGCTATATACTGGGGGGGGGGCTGGCTGGCTATATATTTGGGGGGATGGCTGTATACTGGGGGATGGCTGGATTTATATTGGGGGTTGGCTGTGGATAAGGGGGGGCGGCTGTATATTCTGGAGGCTGGCTGTATACTGGGGGGGCTGGGCTAATATGAGAGGCTGGCAGTTATACTGGGGGGGCTGGGGCTATATTGGGGGGGGGCTGGCTGTAACTGGGGGGCTAGCTGGGTATATATTTGGGGGGGCTGGCTATATACTGGGGGGATGGCTGGCTATATATTGGGGGGGGCTGTCTGGCTATATACAGGGCATGCTGGCTAGCTGTATACTGGGGGGTGTATGTCTATATACTAAGGGGGCTATGTACAGGGCATGCTGGCTGGTTGTATACCTGCTGGTGGCTGTATACTGGGGGGTGGCTGTCTATATACAGGGGCTGGCAATATACTGGGGGGTTGACTGGCTATATACTGGGGGGGGGCTTGCTGTTTATGCATAGGAGGAAGACGACTGGCATAATATACTGGGGGATGGCTGGCTGTCTTATACAGGGAGTCTGGATAACCTGGGGAACAGGGAACATGAGGAGGGCAGTATAAATAATGATATATACATGGCTCAGGGTCAGACCCGTCATACCACACTTATCCATGTGTCTAATGACGATCAAGCAGTAAACACATTTAAAAAACCAATCTGCATGTGATCTCGTACATCCCAATTTTGATGCGAGAGAAAGAGGGACAAAACAGGACCCTCCCCCATATTTCTTAAACCACGCCCATGTGTCCACCCACAAGCATTAGTATATATGACTTGTGGGCCCACATGTACAATGCCCCTCTTATTGACCCCCACCCCGACCCCAATGGACCCGATATACCCATTGAATGAAACTCAACAACCATATGGCGACCCCCCTATTTTATCTCACTTGTACATTGGTTTCTCCACTTTTATTTATCTCCCAAAATATACATATATTCCATCTGAACCCACCCCACCCTCCTAACAGGTATGGTCCTGTCTCCTATCCTCCTCCAATATGTAGCCCTCCTGTCCTCCAGTCTCCTTCCGAGCTACCAGCTCCTCATGTGCTTATCCTAGACTACTCCGGAAGGCTCTCTCTGCGCCTCTCCTCAGCCTACTGATCCTCCAAGCCTCCTCCGTGGCCTCCTGTCACCAGGCCTCCTCCTATAGCTCCATGTCCTCCAGGCATCTCATGCTATAGCTCACTGTCCTCCAGCCTATCCTATAGCCATCCTGTACTCCAGCCTCATCTGTGGTGTCCGTCACACAGACCTCAGCCTCCGTGTCCCCACTGCCATTTACTCCGTCTGTCTCAGAACATCCGTGCCTCTGTCCATCTCAGGCATGTCCTGTGGCCTCCTTGTCCTCAGCCTCCTCCTATAGCCTCCTGTCTCCAGCCTCACTCATAGACTCCTGTCCTCCACACTCATTCGTGGTGTCACTGTCACCCATCTCCTCCCGCCTCATGTCTCCTCCTCAGCTCATCCTGTGCCCTCTGCTCACCCAGCACTCTGTGACCTCCTGTACCCCCCTTGTTCACATCTACGCATCTCTCCTGTACTCAGGCTCTTTGTAAACATCTGTTCTCCATACTTCTCTCTAATGTCCTTCCAGCCTCCTACTGTAGCCCCCGTCCTCCAGGGCCTCCTCTGTAAGAACTGCTCCAGCCTCCCCTGTAGCCCCTGTCTCCACCTTCATCCCGTCCTCCAGCCTCCTCATTCCTGGCCCTGCAGTCATTACTCTATCTCCTACTGCCGCCAGATCCACCTCCATCTCACTCTTCCTTCCCTGACCCTCGTTCAAGCTCGTACTCGTCCCCGCAGCCGTTTCTCCTAGCCTCTTCCGTCCTCCACGACCATTTTTCGCTCCATCGTCGCGCATCCTTACGTCCCGCTCTCCGTGCCCTCGACCAGTCCGTACTGTCCTAGCCTGATCCAGCCATAATCCTGGTCTCTAGCTCCCTGTTCCTCCACCTCTAGATCCTCCTGTCCTCTCCTCCAGCATCCTCCTTCTGCTCCAGACTGTAAGCCTCCGCCTGTCCTATAGCCCCACGCGTCTCAGTTCCCCAGCCTGCTGCAGCCCTCATCCTTTCCTGAGCTGTCCTCATCTTCGCTGTCCTGTACTGCCAGCCTACGGTCCTCCTGTTCCCAGCCTCCTCTCTGTCCTCCAGCCTCCTCCTCCGGCGTACACCAGCCTGTTTCCCCAGCTTCCTCCCTCCTGTTCCTACAGCCCTCCTCCTGTTCCTCAGCTATCTCGCTCCTGGTTATGTCAACTTCAAGCCTACCCCTGTCCTCACAGCATCCGTACCTGTCCTCAGCCTCCTGCGTCCTGCCATGGCCTCCTCTACCAGCACCCTCTCCTGCCTCCAGCCCACCTCTCAGCATCCAGTTCCCCAAGCCTTCCTCTCTTGTCCTCCAGCATCTCTGTCCTCCCAGCCTCCTCTTTTTTTTTTCCTGTCCTACAGCTTACCTTCTCCATGCACTCAAGCTACCAGTTCCCCAAGTCCTCCATAATGCTCGTCCTTCACCGTCATCACCTCCTAGATGTCCACAGCCTCCTCGCTGTTCCCCAGCTCCTTCACTCCAGCTCTTCCTCCAATCGTCCTCCTCGCCTTTCTTCCTGGTACTCCAGATCATATGTCCAGCAACTCCTTACTCCCAGCAGTCATCGTCCTCCTCCAGCATCCTCATATGTCCTGCGCCTCCATGGTTCCCCAGCCTGCTCCTCCTGTCTACGCATGCCTCTTCCCGCCTCTTCGTCCCAGCCTCCTGTCTGTCCTCCAGCCTCTTACTCATGTCGCCAGCCTTCCGCCTGTCTCAAGCATCCCTCCATGTCCTCAGCTCTCCTGTCCTCCAGCCTAGTTCCTCTAGGACTCAGCCCTCCTCTGTCTCCAGCCTCCTGTCCCCAGCTCCTCCTGTCTCCATTCCATATGGGGAGAAAGGCGGGAAGAGGGGCACAAAGTGGCAGTAAAATATAACTTTTATTTCAAATTTAAAAAATTGTGTTGGTCGTGGAGTATTAAATGAATTCAAAAGAAAATTCCAAAAACTATTAGGGAAAACGTTTCTGGGGTATTCCTCCCCTACATGCAAAAACAAAGACCCCTGCTTCTGATTGTGCACGTACTCCCCCAAAATTAAGGGATGTAGTAAGAGGGTTTAGATGTTACTTTATTTTTAACTCTATACAGTCTTAACCATTCATGCTAGTGTTACTCACAGGCTTATTGTTGTGATCGGCTATTGCACTTCGCTGTCAAGTGATTTGCCTTATTGTGTTTGGAGATTGGTCTGTACATGTCTTAGTGAAACAATGTTGCCTCACATGTACGCCAAATTGGACCACTCGAAGTGTGGACACAAGGCAGGGGATGTTTATGTTAAGTTGCCTGGCGATGTTCACTATGTATCGCGGAATATATCAACACCTGGTACAAAAGAGTGCCTGTGAGATAAATGATAGTAGTACAATGCTATTATGTACTATGAGCGGGAGTGTCGGTATTGTCCGTATATGAGTCCATGCGACTTTTTAGGTGATGACGCGGGACTCTCATGCACAGTCCCCGAGCGCATGAAGACGTCCGCGACTCGGACTTGATAAGCAGGGGAGACATAACCCACATTGGGGGTCATTACTAAGGCCTGATCAGATTTTTCCCGACGTGTTGCCTTGAAATTACCAATTGCGCCGATTTCCACTGTATTGCCCGGGTTTTGGTGCACGCGATCGGATGTGGCGCATCTGGCGCGGCATGAGCGCGAGGAAATGGGAGGGTCGTGGCCGAAACGCAAACCTGGACTGTACTTCGGAAAAAACCGCCGCACTCCTAAAAAAGGGGAAATGGTGCGGAGCTTGACTTGACCTCACTCAGCCGGCCTTGGTGTATCTGTGAGCGTTGTTCGATGTTTTCAGCGCAAGCAGCCCTACGGTGGACGTGAGGAGGAAATGAACTTAATACATCCGGTGGACCGAATCCAGCGTCAGAGAAGGCGCCTAGGATAGCGGATATGCCTGGGTAAGTAAAATCGCCCATATCTGTAGTGTGGAGGCCGTGAGTGTAGACCCTCGCTTTTCTTACTCTTTAGCGAATCTATTTCATAAGTGGAGTGCCAGGGCCCTTGCGATTTCTGAGTTTTCTGACCGTCTGTCTAGTATATTATTCCATACTGATACCAGACGGCCGTGTCGACGTCAATGAAGGGCTTCATCTAGGGGGGGGGGCTTGCTGTTTATGCATAGGGAGACTGACTGGCTATATACTGGGGGAGGCTGGCTGTCTATATACAGGGGCTGGCTGTCTATACACTGGGGACAGGGACATAGGGAGGGCAGTAACTATAATGATATATACATGGATAGGGTCAGACCCCGCTCATCTCACACTTATCATGTGTCCTAATGACAGATCAGCAGTAACACAATTAAAAAAACCAAATCTTGCACTTGTATCTCGTACCTCCCAACTTTTGTGCGAGAGAAAGAGGGACAAAAGGACCCTCCCCCATTTTCTAAACCACGCCCATTGTCCCACCCACAAGCATAGTATAATATTGAACTTGATGGTCCCCACATTGTACAATGCCCCTTACTTTGGCCCCCCACCCCACCCCCATGGACCCGTATAATACCCTTTAATGCAACTCTACAACATATAGACCCCCTCTTTAATTTTATCCTCCCTTTACATTTGGTTTTCCACTTTTATTTATCTCCCCAAACTTACATATAATTCCATCTGTACCCCTACCCCCACCCCTCCTCACATGGTATGGTCCCTGTTCTCTATCCTCCTCATAATGTAGCCTCCTGTCCTCCAGCTTCCTCCTGTAGCTCCAGCCTCCTCCTGTAGCCTCCTGTCCTCCAGCCTCCTCCTGTGGCCTTCTCTCCTCCAGCCTCCTCCTGTAGCCTCCTGTCCTCCAGCCTCCTCCTGTGGCCTCCTGTCCTCCAGCCTCCTCCTATAGCCTCCTGTCCTCCAGCCTCCTCCTATAGCCTCCTGTCCTCCAGCCTCCTCCTATAGCCTCCTGTCCTCCAGCCTCATTCTGTGGTGTCCTGTCACACAGCCTCAGCCTCCTGTCCCCCTGCCCTTTATCCTCCTCCTGTCCTCCAGCATCCTGTGCCTCCTGTCCTCCAGCATCCTGTGGCCTCCTGTCCTCCAGCCTCCTCCTATAGCCTCCTGTCTTCCAGCCTCCTCCTATAGCCTCCTGTCCTCCAGCCTCATTCTGTGGTGTCCTGTCACCCAGCCTCCGCCTCCTGTCCCCCTGCCCTCTATGCTCCTCCTGTCCTCCAGCCTCATTCTGTGGCCTCCTGTCACCCAGCCTCCACCTCCTGTCCCCCTGCCCTCTATCCTCCTCCTGTCCTCCAGGCTCTTCTTGTAACCTCCTGTCCTCCATCCTCCTCCTCCTCCTGTCCTCCAGCCTCCTCCTGTAGCCCCCTGTCCTCCAGCCTCCTCCTGTAGAACCCTGTCCTCCAGCCTCCTCCTGTAGCCCCCTGTCCTCCATCCTCCTCCTCCTGTCCTCCAGCCTCCTCCTCCTGTCCTGCAGCATCCTCTATCCTCCTCCTGTCCTCCAGCATCCACCTCCATTCCTCCTCTTCCTTTCCCTGACCCTCTTCAAGCCTCGTCCTCCTGTCCCCCAGCCTCCTCTAGCATCCTCCTGTCCTCCAGCCTCCTTCATCTGTCCCCATCCTACTCCAGCATCCTCCTGTCCTCCTCCTCCAGCCTCCTCCTCCTGTCTCCTAGCCTGATCCAGCCTCCTCCTGTCCTCTAGCCTCCTCCTGTCCTCCAGCCTCCTCTAGCATCCTCCTGTCCTCCTCCTCCAGCATCCTCCTTCTGCTCCCCAGCCTGATCAAGCCTCCGCCTGTCCTCTAGCCCCACCGTCCTCCAGTTCCCCAGCCTGCTGCAGCCTCCTCCTTTCCTGCTGTCCTCCATCTTCCTCCTGTCCTCCAGCCTCCTCCGGTCCTCCTGTTCCCCAGCCTCCTCCTCCTGTCCTCCAGCCTCCTCCTCCTGTCCCCCAGCCTCTTGTTCCCCAGCCTCCTCCTCCTGTCCTCCAGCCCCTTCCTCCTGTCCTCCAGCATCCTCCTGTCCTCCAGCCTCCTCCTCCTGTCCTCCAGCATCCTCCTGTCCTCCAGCCTCCTCCTCCTGGTTGTAATTTTTTGAAATTGAACTATAAACGTTGTTTATAAACGGTAAGCTCTAACATATCAAATTTGTGATATGGTGGAAGTTTTTGTATTGTCTTGCACCCATGGATTAATGTGTCTTTATTGGTGGGATATCTCCTGTGAGAAGGTACTATATTTTGTTGTATGTATTATAGAAGTTTTATTATTAGGTGGCTCTTTATTATTATTATTTTTTATTAAATTTTTTTATTTATTATGTATTTATTAGCTTATTGTTCATTTCATGATTCTCAGGAACATATTCTGCGTCCCAGCTAACTGTTTTCTGAAGGGCTTTGTGAGGAGTCCATAATGTTGGGCTTTCCTCCTACAGGGAAGAATTGCAGGTCAATGTGAGCAACCTGAATGGTGCATCAAAATTAAAGGATTCATTAGTCCTTTTGGAGTGGACACAGTCCATCCAGAAATCCATGGACTTTCTTTTGAATAACCATTTGTCCGTCACCTCTTGATGTTAAGTTTTTTCTGACATATGGCCCACCATCTTAGTCCACTTAGTCTGCCTCGACGAGCCGTATTAATGTGTCTGGTATAGGTGTAGGTTAAAGATGATTTTTTTCTTTTTTACATTATCTTCTTCCTTTTTATAGGTTTTTTATCTTGTGTAGATGCTCTCTGATTCTACCTTAAGTTCTCTCTTGGTTTTCCCCAACATAGATTAAAATTACATGGCATTGTGAGATGTAAATATTCTTTTGACGCAACAGGTAATATGATTCTTGGATTGGGACTCTCTCTCCTCTACCATCTATGAAAAGTATGCTTTTTCATTAGATCGACATCTGTGCAAAGTACACAGGGGAAAAAAGCCTGGAATAGTAATTTTTTCGATGGTTCTTGAGTATATAGTGGCTGCTTGTAATTTGGTCCCTATTGTGATGCTTTTCCTGTATACACAGGTTGCTTTTTGCACTTATTGCGGGCAGATTCTTACCCGGTCCGTTCGCGATCCAGCGGGGCTTCTCTGCGGTTGGATTAGGTCGGCCGGGATTCACTAAGGTAGTTCCTCGCCGTCCCCAGGTGCGCGCTGCGCTGAAGTTCCCCGGAGGGCGGCTGGAAGCCCTGAAAAGTCACCGGCCTTACCTGGTGAAGGTAAGTGTATTTCGCGACCAAATTTTCCTTTTTTTAATGCGGCGGTTTTTTCCATCCGTTGGGTTCGTTCGGCCACGCCCCCAGATTCACGTCGGTGCATGCCGGCAACGATGCCGCCAAAAATCAGATCGCAGCTGCGCCAAATTCCCGGCAAATTCAGGGGAAATCAGCGCAAATCGGAAAATCTTCCGGGTAAAACGTCGGCGAAAACGCGAATGGGCCCTTAGAAATTGACCCATTGAGTTATTGAGATCCGGACGGCACGGTAAAATACTCAGATATGTCCAGGATACTCCTCATCTCTGTACAATGGGTATGTTACAGTGCTGATTAAATTTATTTCTTCATTTTTCTTCTTTTCTTTCACCTTTAAATAAGGTTTTTTGTTCAAGCTCAGTGCTGAATTGAAGGCAATTTTGATGGATCTATTGCTGTAATGGCGATCTTTTAGACGTGCTGTAAGGTATTTTCTCTTGCCTTAAATTTTCAAAGTGGAGGCGTTCCTACTCATTCTGAGAAATTCTCCTTTTGGGATGCCCTCGAATGGTCCTTGAACAGATGGGCACTATGTGCATCCAGAATGCTATTGGTTGCTGTTTTTTCTGTAAAGTTCGGTCTCCACCTTCGCCCTTTCTCCTTGGTATTATACTCAGATTAGAAAGGTATTGGATTTCTGTGTATTCCACTGTGAGATTGTGTAAGCTCATGCATAGTTAAGGCACCAAAGACTATGTAAGGTCATTAAGTGACTCTCAAGAACATCACGTCATCCTATATAGCGGCGACCACAGGTTATGTGAATCTTTCCATTCACAAGTAGTTTTCTTTGAAAACTACCGTATATACTTAGGCGTTATAAGCCGATCGGTATAAGCGAGGCACCCTAATTTTACCACAAAATACTGGGGAAAAACCTATGTGACTGAGTATAAGCCGAGGGTGGAAATGCATTGGTCACAGCCTAAAATAGGGCACGGAGAGAAACGAAATCAGTCATAGACTACGCGAAAATGGGGTCATGGTGGCAGGCGCTGGTGTGACTTAGGGTGGTCGGAGTAGAGAGGGCGAGGAAAGAGAAAAGGAAAAAATCGTCTCGACACGCATAGCCTGGACTAAGCAGGAATGAAAAAGTGCTGAGATGAATGAAGCATGGTAGCGCACGCGAAAGAACGAGTACAGAGTGAGACTGAGAAAGGGGTCCACCGGAAAGGTGAGTTTACGCAATATTATTATTGTGACTCGAGTATAAGACGAGTTGGAGTTTGTCAGCACATTTTTTGTGCTGAAAAAACTAGGCTTATACTCGAGGATATAAGGGACTTCTTCTCCCACCAACTAAAAATAAAATTGGGGCAAACGGTGAGAATGAGGACAACAAATGGAAGTGCGAATGTATCTGAAAATGAAAACCGACAAAAGAAGGTAAAAAAAGTTGTGGGTGAGACAAGCGCAAGAGGTTTAAGACAAATCTTGCGATTGGACTATATTCAGGGTCTTTTTTGGAGAAAATAGGCCACCGCATTGCAGCCCAGATCATGTCCTATACTTGTGTATAGGCTTTCTACATCACACGTTATCAGAATTTCATTGATCCTAGGTTGGACATATTCCAGTTCTTTTTCTATAATATTTGCATGGTTCCGTGTGTTAAGATGGTAGCAGATATACTATTGACGTAGTTCGTTATCAGCCATTGGCTAGCATTTTAGTAGGCGCCAATGCCAGATACTATCGGCCTGCCGGAGGGCCACTCTATATTTATGAACTTTAGGTGTAGCATGAAAAAGTTGCCACTTTAGGATATTTATTTCTAAAAAGTTCTTTTTCTTGCTTAAGCTAGTGCCCGATTTTTCCATGTCCTTCATGAAATAATTTTAATATTATTTCTTAAGTAGTGCGGGTTGAAACCCACGAGGATTGTAAATTTTTTATTATGTAATTGTTAGTGGCTTCAGTTAACCAACATCTGCGGGCTCAGATTTACAGGAAAGGACCGTAAATTAGAAGAGTAAGCAGGGTGGTATACTGAGATGGATGAGCGGGTCAAGCGAACAGGGATAACAGTCAAGAAGTCTAATAAAGAAAGTAAAACAGTAGAGATATGCATGAGGTTGAAAAGCATTGAACGCAAAAGAGGTTTCACAGGCCGGCGATGAGCGAAGGTAAGCGCGTATAGAGTCGCAACATTTTCCGTTCTTAAATGCCAGGCGGTTTTCCGAACATCGGGTTCGTTCGGCCCACGGCACCCGATTTCCGTCGCGCGGCATGGCGGTGCTTGATAGCCACATTCCGATGCGTGCGCCAAAATCCCGGGGAAATTCAGGTACAATCGGCGCAAATCGGAAAGACGGGTAAACGCGTCGGGAAAACGCTAATCGGGCCCTTAGGTAAAGGCCCACATGCTTTCTTTTGGCCAAATGACCAGTTGACCCCCTTATGATTTTGGAAAAACAACATCATCAAATTATTTCCATTCTTTAAGTGCGGTTACTTCTCATCGCTAGTGAGATTGTCATTGAGCTGGTATCAGGTAGTGCCATTATTTCTGCTGTGACCAGGTTCAATGAAAAACTTTACCTGGGGATTCTTATCCATGAGGGGCAGGTTTTGCGATTAGGTTTCAATTTTTTCTTTTCATCTAATATATTGTGTTGTGGAGTTGTCTTATATGTGTCTTTATTGGTGTGATATCTCCCTTGTGATAAGGTACTATTATTTTGTTCTTTATGAATTTTATAAGTTTCATTATTAGGTGTATATTTTTATTATTATTTTTTATTTAATATTTTTTATTTCTTTATTTATTTAATGGTATAGCTTATTGTTCATTTTATTATTCTAAGGAACATATTTCTGCTGTCCCAGCTAACTGGTCTTTGCGAGGAGTCCATCATGTTGGGCTTTCCTCTACAAGTGAAGAATTGCAGGTCAATGTGATGCATACCTGAATGGTGCATCCAAAATTAAAGGATTCATTTAGTCCTTTTGGAGTGACACAGTCCATCCTAGAAATCCATGGACTTTCTTTTTGAAGTAACATTTTGTCCAGATCACCTCCTCTGATGTTCAGTTTTTTCTGACATATGGCCCACCCTCTTAGTCCACTTAGTCTGCCTCGACGCGCCGTATTCATGTGTCTGGCTATAGGTGTAGGTTAAAAGATGATTTTTTTCTTTTTTACATTTATCTTCTTCCTTTTTATAGTTTTTTTTATCTTGTTTAGATGCTCTCTGATTCTTACCTTAAGTTCTCTCTTGGTTTTCCCAACATAGTATAAATTACATGTGCATTGTGAGATGTAAATTATTCCTTTTGACGCACAGGTAATATGTTCTTGGATTGGGACTCTCTCTCCTCTACCATCTATGAAATTATGCTTTTTCATTAGAATTCGGCATCCTGTGCACAGTCCACAGGGAAAAAAGCCTGGATATTTAATTTTTTCGATGGTTCTCTGATGTATATAGTGGCTGCTTGTAATTTGGTCCCCTATTGTGATGCTTTTCCTGTATACACAGGTTGCTTTTGCACTTATTGGGGCAGATTTACTTACCCGGTCCGTTCGCGATCCAGCGGTTCTTTTTGAAGTAACATTTTGTCCAGATCACCTCCTCTGATGTTCAGTTTTTTCTGACATATGGCCCACCCTCTTAGTCCACTTAGTCTGCCTCGACGCGCCGTATTCATGTGTCTGGCTATAGGTGTAGGTTAAAAGATGATTTTTTTCTTTTTTACATTTATCTTCTTCCTTTTTATAGTTTTTTTTATCTTGTTTAGATGCTCTCTGATTCTTACCTTAAGTTCTCTCTTGGTTTTCCCAACATAGTATAAATTACATGTGCATTGTGAGATGTAAATTATTCCTTTTGACGCACAGGTAATATGTTCTTGGATTGGGACTCTCTCTCCTCTACCATCTATGAAATTATGCTTTTTCATTAGAATTCGGCATCCTGTGCACAGTCCACAGGGAAAAAAGCCTGGATATTTAATTTTTTCGATAGTTCTCTGATGTATATAATGGCTGCTTGTAATTTGCTCCCCTATTGTGATGCTTTTCCTGTATCCACAGGTTGCTTTTGCACTTATTGGGGCAGATTTACTTACCCGGTCCGTTCGCGATCCAGCGGCGCGTTCTCTGCTAGTGAAACAATGTTGCCTCACAGTAAGCCAAATGTATCCACTCGAACTGAGACACAGCAGGATGTTTATCTAGTTGCCCTGGCGATGTTACTTCATTTATCGAGGATATATCAAACCTTGTACAAAAGGTGCCTGTGAGATAAATGATAGTAGTCACTAATGATCATTGTACATGCCGCGGGATCGTATTTGTCCCGCTTATATGAGTCCATGCGATCTTTTTAGGTTGTATGCCGCGGGACTCTCATGCACAGTCCCCGAGTCGGCAGAACGCCGTACTCGGACTTTGTATAAGCAGGGAGACACTCACACACATTGGGGGTCATTTACTAAGGGCCTGATTCGCATTTTCCCGACGTGTTGCCTGAATATTACCAATTTGCGCCGATTTCCACTGTATTGCCCCGGGTTTCTGGTGCACGCGATCGGATTGTGGCGCATCGGCGCCGGCATGCGCGCGACGGAAATGGGGGGGCGTGGCCGAACGAACACCTGACGTATTCGGAAAAACCGCCGCATTTAAAAAAGGAAATTGTGTCGCGGAGCTTGCACTTACCTTCACTCAGCCGGCCTTGGTGTATTGAAGTGCGTTCCGATGCTTTTCAGCGCAGCAGCGCCACCTGGTGGACGGAGGAGGAACTGCCTTAATAAATCCCGGCCGGACCCGAATCCAGCGCAGAGAAGGCGCCGCTGGATCGCGAATATGCCGGGTAAGTAAATCTGCCCCATTATCTGTAGTGTGGAGCGCCGTGAGTTAGACCTCGCTTCTTCTTACTCTTTTAGCGGACTATTCCTATCTTCCTAATGTGCTGCCAGTGCCTTGCAGTTTCTGAGTTTTCTGACTGTCTGTCCCTCCGTTATATTATTCCCTACTGATACCCTACGGCCGTTTCGCCGCCATGACGCGGCTTCATCTAGGGGTGTCGGTGCTCGTTTCCGGGCGAGAGTTTTGTATTTGATTCAATTTGGATGACAACTTACTCTCGCCAACAAAAATGGTCATTTCTTTCATATTCATTATTCTCGAGAGTGTGTTTGATTTGGCAAACCTTCTAACTAGGCCTGATATTAAAATACTGGAGTTGTAATTTTTTGAAATTGAACTATAAACGTTGTTTATAAACGGTAAGCTCTAACATATCAAATTTGTGATATGGTGGAAGTTTTTGTATTGTCTTGCACCCATGGATTAATGTGTCTTTATTGGTGGGATATCTCCTGTGAGAAGGTACTATATTTTGTTGTATGTATTATAGAAGTTTTATTATTAGGTGGCTCTTTATTATTATTATTTTTTATTAAATTTTTTTATTTATTATGTATTTATTAGCTTATTGTTCATTTCATGATTCTCAGGAACATATTCTGCGTCCCAGCTAACTGTTTTCTGAAGGGCTTTGTGAGGAGTCCATAATGTTGGGCTTTCCTCCTACAGGGAAGAATTGCAGGTCAATGTGAGCAACCTGAATGGTGCATCAAAATTAAAGGATTCATTAGTCCTTTTGGAGTGGACACAGTCCATCCAGAAATCCATGGACTTTCTTTTGAATAACCATTTGTCCGTCACCTCTTGATGTTAAGTTTTTTCTGACATATGGCCCACCATCTTAGTCCACTTAGTCTGCCTCGACGAGCCGTATTAATGTGTCTGGTATAGGTGTAGGTTAAAGATGATTTTTTTCTTTTTTACATTATCTTCTTCCTTTTTATAGGTTTTTTATCTTGTGTAGATGCTCTCTGATTCTACCTTAAGTTCTCTCTTGGTTTTCCCCAACATAGATTAAAATTACATGGCATTGTGAGATGTAAATATTCTTTTGACGCAACAGGTAATATGATTCTTGGATTGGGACTCTCTCTCCTCTACCATCTATGAAAAGTATGCTTTTTCATTAGATCGACATCTGTGCAAAGTACACAGGGGAAAAAAGCCTGGAATAGTAATTTTTTCGATGGTTCTTGAGTATATAGTGGCTGCTTGTAATTTGGTCCCTATTGTGATGCTTTTCCTGTATACACAGGTTGCTTTTTGCACTTATTGCGGGCAGATTCTTACCCGGTCCGTTCGCGATCCAGCGGGGCTTCTCTGCGGTTGGATTAGGTCGGCCGGGATTCACTAAGGTAGTTCCTCGCCGTCCCCAGGTGCGCGCTGCGCTGAAGTTCCCCGGAGGGCGGCTGGAAGCCCTGAAAAGTCACCGGCCTTACCTGGTGAAGGTAAGTGTATTTCGCGACCAAATTTTCCTTTTTTTAATGCGGCGGTTTTTTCCATCCGTTGGGTTCGTTCGGCCACGCCCCCAGATTCACGTCGGTGCATGCCGGCAACGATGCCGCCAAAAATCAGATCGCAGCTGCGCCAAATTCCCGGCAAATTCAGGGGAAATCAGCGCAAATCGGAAAATCTTCCGGGTAAAACGTCGGCGAAAACGCGAATGGGCCCTTAGAAATTGACCCATTGAGTTATTGAGATCCGGACGGCACGGTAAAATACTCAGATATGTCCAGGATACTCCTCATCTCTGTACAATGGGTATGTTACAGTGCTGATTAAATTTATTTCTTCATTTTTCTTCTTTTCTTTCACCTTTAAATAAGGTTTTTTGTTCAAGCTCAGTGCTGAATTGAAGGCAATTTTGATGGATCTATTGCTGTAATGGCGATCTTTTAGACGTGCTGTAAGGTATTTTCTCTTGCCTTAAATTTTCAAAGTGGAGGCGTTCCTACTCATTCTGAGAAATTCTCCTTTTGGGATGCCCTCGAATGGTCCTTGAACAGATGGGCACTATGTGCATCCAGAATGCTATTGGTTGCTGTTTTTTCTGTAAAGTTCGGTCTCCACCTTCGCCCTTTCTCCTTGGTATTATACTCAGATTAGAAAGGTATTGGATTTCTGTGTATTCCACTGTGAGATTGTGTAAGCTCATGCATAGTTAAGGCACCAAAGACTATGTAAGGTCATTAAGTGACTCTCAAGAACATCACGTCATCCTATATAGCGGCGACCACAGGTTATGTGAATCTTTCCATTCACAAGTAGTTTTCTTTGAAAACTACCGTATATACTTAGGCGTTATAAGCCGATCGGTATAAGCGAGGCACCCTAATTTTACCACAAAATACTGGGGAAAAACCTATGTGACTGAGTATAAGCCGAGGGTGGAAATGCATTGGTCACAGCCTAAAATAGGGCACGGAGAGAAACGAAATCAGTCATAGACTACGCGAAAATGGGGTCATGGTGGCAGGCGCTGGTGTGACTTAGGGTGGTCGGAGTAGAGAGGGCGAGGAAAGAGAAAAGGAAAAAATCGTCTCGACACGCATAGCCTGGACTAAGCAGGAATGAAAAAGTGCTGAGATGAATGAAGCATGGTAGCGCACGCGAAAGAACGAGTACAGAGTGAGACTGAGAAAGGGGTCCACCGGAAAGGTGAGTTTACGCAATATTATTATTGTGACTCGAGTATAAGACGAGTTGGAGTTTGTCAGCACATTTTTTGTGCTGAAAAAACTAGGCTTATACTCGAGGATATAAGGGACTTCTTCTCCCACCAACTAAAAATAAAATTGGGGCAAACGGTGAGAATGAGGACAACAAATGGAAGTGCGAATGTATCTGAAAATGAAAACCGACAAAAGAAGGTAAAAAAAGTTGTGGGTGAGACAAGCGCAAGAGGTTTAAGACAAATCTTGCGATTGGACTATATTCAGGGTCTTTTTTGGAGAAAATAGGCCACCGCATTGCAGCCCAGATCATGTCCTATACTTGTGTATAGGCTTTCTACATCACACGTTATCAGAATTTCATTGATCCTAGGTTGGACATATTCCAGTTCTTTTTCTATAATATTTGCATGGTTCCGTGTGTTAAGATGGTAGCAGATATACTATTGACGTAGTTCGTTATCAGCCATTGGCTAGCATTTTAGTAGGCGCCAATGCCAGATACTATCGGCCTGCCGGAGGGCCACTCTATATTTATGAACTTTAGGTGTAGCATGAAAAAGTTGCCACTTTAGGATATTTATTTCTAAAAAGTTCTTTTTCTTGCTTAAGCTAGTGCCCGATTTTTCCATGTCCTTCATGAAATAATTTTAATATTATTTCTTAAGTAGTGCGGGTTGAAACCCACGAGGATTGTAAATTTTTTATTATGTAATTGTTAGTGGCTTCAGTTAACCAACATCTGCGGGCTCAGATTTACAGGAAAGGACCGTAAATTAGAAGAGTAAGCAGGGTGGTATACTGAGATGGATGAGCGGGTCAAGCGAACAGGGATAACAGTCAAGAAGTCTAATAAAGAAAGTAAAACAGTAGAGATATGCATGAGGTTGAAAAGCATTGAACGCAAAAGAGGTTTCACAGGCCGGCGATGAGCGAAGGTAAGCGCGTATAGAGTCGCAACATTTTCCGTTCTTAAATGCCAGGCGGTTTTCCGAACATCGGGTTCGTTCGGCCCACGGCACCCGATTTCCGTCGCGCGGCATGGCGGTGCTTGATAGCCACATTCCGATGCGTGCGCCAAAATCCCGGGGAAATTCAGGTACAATCGGCGCAAATCGGAAAGACGGGTAAACGCGTCGGGAAAACGCTAATCGGGCCCTTAGGTAAAGGCCCACATGCTTTCTTTTGGCCAAATGACCAGTTGACCCCCTTATGATTTTGGAAAAACAACATCATCAAATTATTTCCATTCTTTAAGTGCGGTTACTTCTCATCGCTAGTGAGATTGTCATTGAGCTGGTATCAGGTAGTGCCATTATTTCTGCTGTGACCAGGTTCAATGAAAAACTTTACCTGGGGATTCTTATCCATGAGGGGCAGGTTTTGCGATTAGGTTTCAATTTTTTCTTTTCATCTAATATATTGTGTTGTGGAGTTGTCTTGCCATGACGCGGCTTCATCTAGGGGTGTCGGTGCTCGTTTCCGGGCGTTTTTTATTTGATTCAATTTGATTGACACTTCCTCTCGCCAATCAAAATTGGTCATTTCTTTATTCATTATTCTCGAGTAGTTTGTGATTTTGGCAACCCTTATAACTAGCTGATCTAAAATCACTGGATTTGTATATTTGGCCACTGGTGGGACGGAGGAGGAACTGCCTTAAATAATACCCCGGCCGGACCCGAATCCAAAGCGCAGAGAAGAAGGCTGCCGCTGGATCGCGGAATAGCCGGCGGTAAGTAATCGGCCCCTATTATATGTAGTGTGGAGACGCCGGTGAGTTAAGACCTAGTTCTATCGTATCTTTAGCGGAAATTCTATCTCTTCAATGTGATGCCAGTGCTGCAGTTTCTGAGTTTTATGATTCTGTCCCTCCGTAATTATTCCCTACTGATACCCTAAGGCCGTTCGCCGCATGACGGCGGCTTCATCTAGGGGGTCGGTGGTGATCGGCTTTCGGGCAGGTTTTTATTTGATTCAATTTGGATTGACACTTACTCTCGCCAACAAAATGGTCATTTCTTTCTATTCATTATCTCGAGTAGTGTGTTGTGATTCATGGCAAACCCTTTAAACTAGGCCTGATTAAAATACCATGGAGTTGTAATTCTTTGAAATGAATATAAACGTGTTTATAAACGGTAGCCGATAACATATCAAATTTGTGATATTGGTGGAAGTTTTGTGTATTGTCTTGCACCATGGATTTAAGTGTTCTTTATTGGTGTGATATCTCCTGTGGAAGGTCTACCTATTTTGTCTGTAGTATTATAGTAAGTTTTATTATTAGGTGGCTCATTTATTATTATATTTTTTATTTAATTTTTTTATTTATTATTGATTATTTAGATTCTTGTTCATTTCTATGATTCTAAGGAACATATTCTGTGTCCCAGCTAACTGTTTTCTGAGGGCTCTTGTGAGGAGTCCATACTGTTGGGCTTTCCTCCTACAGGTGAAGAATTGCAGGTCAATGTGAGCAACCGAATGGGCATCAAAAATTAAAGATTCATTAGTCCTTTTGGAGGGAAACACAGTCCATCCTAGAAATCCATGGCCTTTCTTTTTGAAAGTAACATTTGTCCATCCCTCTCTGATGTTAGTTTTTTCTGACATATGGCCCACCACTCTTAGTCCATTAGTCTGCCTCGACGGCCGTATTACATGTGTTGGTATAGGTGTAGGTTAAAGATGTTTTTTTCTTTTTTACATTATCTTCTTCCTTTTTATGGTTTTTTATCTTGTTAGATGCTCTCTGATTCTACCTTAAGTTCTTCTTGGTTTTCCCCAACATAGATAAATTAATGTGCATTGTGAGATGTTAAATATCTTTTGACGCACAGGTGAATATGTTCTTGGATTGGGATCTCTCTCCCTCATCTATGACATATGCTTTTTCATTAGATCGCATCTGTGCAAGTACACAGGGGAAAAAAGCCTGGATATTTAATTTTTTCGATTGGTTCTTGATGTATATAGTGGCTGCTTGTAATTTGGTCCCCTATTGGGTGATGCTTTCCTGTCTACACAGGTTGCTTTTGCACTTATTGCGGGCAGATTCTTAACACGGTCCGTTCGCGATACAGCGGGCGCGTTCTCTGCGGTGGATTAGGTCGGCCGGATTCACTAAGGTAGTTCCTCCGCCGTCCCCAGCGTGCGGCGTGCGCTGAAGTTCCCCGGAGGGGCGGCTGGAAGCCCCTGAAAATCACCGGCCTTAACCTGGTGAAGGTAAGTGTAAATTTTCGCGACCACAATTCCTTTTTTTAACTGCGGCGCGGCGGTTTTTCCGAATCCGTCGGGTTTTCGTTCGGCCACGCCCCCCGATTCCCGTCGTGTGCATGCCGGCACCGATGCGCCACAATCCGATCGCGTGCGCCAAATTCCCGGGGCAATTCAGGGGAAATCAGCGCAAATCGGAAATATTCGGGTAACACGTCGGGAAAACGCGAATCGGGCCCTTAGTAAATGACCCCCATTGAGTTCTTGAGATCCGGATCGGACTGTAAAATACTCCAGTATCTGTCCAGGATACTCCTCATCTCTGTCCACTGGGTATGGTACAGTGTGATAAATCTTATTTCTTCATTTTTCTTCTTTTCTTTCACCTTTAATAAGGTTTTTCGTTCAGTCCTCAGTGCTGAATTGAATGCAATTTTGATGGATCTATTGCTGTAATGTCGATCGTGCTTTAAGGTCTTTTGCTCTTTCCTTAAATTTTTCAAAAGTGGAGCAGTTTCTCCTCATTCTGAGAAATTCTCCTTTTGGGATGCCCTGAATGGTCCTTGGCAAATGGGCACTATGTGCATCCAGAATGCTATTGGTTGCTGTCTTTTTTCTGTAAAGTTCTGTCTCCACCTTCCCCCTTTCTCCTTGGTATATACTCAGATCTAGAAAGGGTATTTGATTTCTGCTGTATTCCACTGTGAGCTTGATGTTAAGCTCATTCATATTTAAGGCCCCAAAGTACTCTGTAAGTTCATTTTCATTGCCTCTCCAGATACATACCACGTCATCTATATAGCGGCGCCACAGTGTTATGTGATCTTTCCATCCCAAGTAGTTTTCTTTGAAAACTACCGTATATACTCGAGTATAAGCCGACTCGAGTATAAGCCGAGGCCCCTAATTTTACCACAAAATACTGGGAAAACCTATTGACTTGAGTATAAGCCGAGGGTGGGAAATGCATTGGTCACAGCCTCCCCAGTATATAGCCAGCCAGCCCCTGCCCCAGTGTATATAGCCTGCTAGACCCTGCCCCAGTGTATATAGCCTGCCAGATCCTGCCCCAGTGTATATAGCCTGCCGCCGCTGCCGGACAGATCGCACAGAAGATATACAGGGGTCACCGGAAAGGTGAGTTTAGATATATTTATTTTTTTGACTCGAGTATAAGCCGAGTTTGGGTTTTTCAGCACATTTTTTGTGCTGAAAAACTAGGCTTATACTCGAGTATATAAGGTACTTCTTCCTCCCACCAACCTAAAAATAAATTGGCAAACGGTGCGCATGCTGCGCCCATGGCCGTGCCATGTATCTGCAAATAAAAGCCACAAAAGGTAAAAAAGTTTCGGGTGAGAACAAAGCGCAAGAGTTTAAGTACAAACTCTCTGCGGATTGGACTATATTCAGGGTCTTTTTGGAGAAAATAGTCCACCGCATTGCAGCCCAGATCATGTCCTATACTTGTGTATAGGCTTTCTACATCACATGTTATCAGAATTTCATCTGATCCTAGGTTGACATATTCCAGTTCTTGTAATATTTGCATTGTGTCCGTGGTGTAAGATGGTAGCTGATATACATATTGACGTAGTTCGTTATCCAGCCATTGGCTAGCCTTTTCTGTTAGGCAGCCAATGCCCGATACTTTCGGCCTGCCGGGCGGGCACTCTATATTCTTATGAACTTTAGGTAGCATGTAAAAAGTTGCCACTTTCGGATATTTATTCTCTAAAAAGTTTTCTTGCTTAAGCTAGTGCCCGATTTTTCCATGTCCTTCATGAAATAATTTTAATATTATTTCTTAAGTAGTGCGGGTTGAAACCCACGAGGATTGTAAATTTTTTATTATGTAATTGTTAGTGGCTTCAGTTAACCAACATCTGCGGGCTCAGATTTACGTATTCGGGTCCGGACGGGATTTAATAAGGCAGTTCCTCCGCCGTCCACCAGGTGGCGCTGCTGCACTGAAAAGCATCTGAACGCACCAGAGTTCACCGGCTCGGGCTGAGTGAAGGTAAGCGCGTCTCGAGCGACACATTTTCCGTTCTTAAATGCGGCGGTTTTTCCGAATACATCGGGTTTTCGTTCGGCCACGCCCCCCGATTTCCGTCGTGCGCATGCCGGTGCTGATGCGCCACAATCCGATCGCGTGCGCCAAAATCCCGGGGAAATTCAGGTACAATCGGCGCAAATGGCCACTGGTGGGACGGAGGAGGAACTGCCTTAAAACATACCGGCCGGACCCGAATCCAAAGCGCAGAGAGAAGGCGCCGCTGGATCGCGAATAGCCGGCGGTAAGTAATCGGCCCATATCATGTAGTGTGGAGAGCCGGTGCGTTTAAGACCTCAGATTCTTATCGTATCTTTTAGAGGATACTTCCTATCTCTCAATGTGCTGCCAGTGCCTTGACAGTTTCTGAGGTTTTGAATGTACTGTCCCTCCGTTAGATTATTCCCTACTGTACCCTACGGCGTTCGCCGCCATGACGCGGCTTCATCTAGGGGTGGTCGGGTGGTGTCGGGGTTTTCCGGGCAGGTTTTGTATTTGATTCAATTTGGATTGACACTTACTCTCGCCAATCAAAAATGGTATTTCTTTCATATTCATTATTCGAGAGTGTGTTTGATTTGGCAAACCCTTCTAACAGAGCTGATCTAAAATACATGGAGTTGTATTTCTTTGGAATTGAACTATAAACGTGTGTTTATAAACGGTAGTCATAACATATCAAATGTGTGATATTGGTGGAAGTTTTTGTATTGTCTTGCACCATGGATTTAAGTGTTCTTTATTGGTGGATATCTCCTGTGAGAAGGTATACTATTTTGTCTGTATGTATTATAGAAGTTTTATTATTAGGTGTCTATTTTTATTATTATTTTTTATTTAATTTTTTTATTTATTATGTGATTGATTTTAGCTTTACTTGTTCATTTATGATTCTAAGGAACATATTTGGTCCCAGCTAACTGTTTTCTGAAGGCTTTGTGAGGAGTCCATACTGTGGGCTTTCGCTCTACAGGGAAGAATTGCAGGTCAATGTGATGTCATACCGAATGGGCATCAAAATTAAAGGATTTCATTAGTCCTTTGGAGTGGAAACACAGTCCATCCTAGAAATCCATGGACTTTCTTTTGAAGTAACATTTGTCCAATCACCCTGATGTTCAGTTTTTCTGAATATGGCCCACCCTCTTAGTCCACTTAGTCTGCCTCGACGACGCCGTATTATGTGTTTGGCTATAGGTGTAGGTTAAAGATGATTTTTTTCGTTTTTTACATTATCTTCTTCCTTTTTATAGTTTTTTATCTTGTGTAGATGCTCTCTGATTCTACCTTAAGTTCTCTCTTGGTTTTCCCAACATAGATTAAAATTACATGTGCATTGTGAGAGTAAATATTCTTTTGACGCACAGGAATATCGTTCTTGGATTGGGACATCTCTCTCCTCTCCATCATGACAGTATGCTGTTTTCATGATCGCCATACTGTGCAACAGTCCAAGGGAAAAAAGCCTGGATAGTTAATTTTTTCGTTGGTTCTCTGAGTATATAGTGGCTGCTTGTAATTTGGGTCCCTAGTGATGCTTCCTGTACTACACAAGGTTGCTTTTTGCACTTATTGCGGGCAGATTTACTTACCCGGTCCGTTCGCGTCAGCGGGCGCTTCTCGCGGTTGGATTAGGTCGGCCGGATTCACTAAGGTAGTTCCTCGCCGTCCACCAGGGTGCGCGCTGCGCTGAAGTTCCCCGGAGAGGCGCTGGAAGCCCTGAAAAGTTCACCGGCCTTAACCTGGTGAAGGAAGTGTATTTTCGCGACCAAATTTCCTTTTTTAATGCGGCGGTTTTTTCCATCCGTGGGTTCGTTCGGCCACGCCCCCAGATTTCCGTCGGTGATGCCGGCACGATGCCGCCAAAATCAGATCGCGCTGCGCCAAATTCCCGGGGCAAATTCAGGGGAAAATCAGCAGCAAATCGGAAAATCATTCGGGTAACCGTCGGCGGAAAACGCGAATCGGGACCTTAGAAATTGACCCCATTGAGTCTGAGATCCGGATCGGCACTGTAAAAATACTCCAGTATTGTCCAGGATATCCTCATCTTGTACACTGGGTATGGTACAGTGTGGATTAAATCTTATTTCTTCATGTTTCTTCTTTTCTTCACCCCTTTAAATAAGGTTTTTTTGTTCATAGTCTCAGGCTGAATTGAAGGCAAATTTGATGGATCTATTGCTGTAATGGTCGATCTTTTAGACGTGCTGTTAAAGGGTATTTTGCTCTTGCCTTAAATTTTCAAACGTGGAGGCAGTTCTACCTCATTCTGAGAAGAATTCTCCTTTTGGGAGCCCTGAATGGTCCTTGACAGATGGGCACTATGTGATCCAGAATGTATTGGTTGCTGTCTTTTTTCTGTAAAGTTCTGTCTCCCACTTCCCCTTTCTCCTTTGGTATTATACTCAGATTAGAAAGGTATTGTGATTTCTGCTGTATTCCACTGTGAGCTTGTGTAAGCTCTTGCATTATTAAGGCACCAAAGACTACTGTAAGGTTCATTCATTGCTCTCACAGAACATCCCACGTCATCTATATAGCGGCGCCACAGTGTTAGGTGACTTCCATCCCAAGTAGTTTTCTTTGGAAAACTACCGTATATTAGGCGTATAGCGATCGTATAAGAGGACCTAATTTTACAAAATACGGGGACCTGACTGAGTTAGCAGGGTGAATGATGTCACAGTAAAGGCCGAGGAGCCAAATATCATGACTACGCCCAAAATGGGGAAAACCATGTGAGGCCTGGTGTGACGTTAGCGGGGGGTCGGGAAGAGGCATGGATCAAGTCAGACATAGCAGGAAACAGCATGCTCACACCATATATAGCCTGGCTTAGCGACTGCGAATGAATGCTGCAGATGCCAGTATGATAGCTGCTGCCGCCGCCGAAGACCGGTACAGATAGACAGAGATACAGGGGTCCACCGGAAAGGTGAGTTTACGCATATATTATTTTGTTGACTCTGGTATAAGCAGTTTGGGAGTTTTGTTCAGCACATTTTGTGTCTGAAAAAACCTAGGCTTATACTGAGGTTATATAAGGACTTCTGTTCCACTCAACCCCTAAAAATATTAAATTGGGCAAACGGTGGATTGAGCGACCCATGGACGTGCACATGTATCTGAAATGAAAACCGACACAAAAGGTAAAAAAAGTTGTCGGGTGAGAACAAGCGCAAGAGGTTTTAAGACAAATCTCTCGATTGACTATATTCAGGGTCTTTTTTGGAGAAAATAGACACCGCTTGCAGCCCAGATCATGTCCTATACTTGTGTTAGGCTTTCTACATCACACGTGTATCAGAATTCATTGATCCTAGGTTGGACATATTCCAGTTCTTTTGTAATATTTGCATTGTGTGTCCGTGGTTAAGATGGTAGCAGATATACATATTGACGAGTTCCGTTATCAGCCATTGGCAGCTTTTACTGTTAGGCGCCAATGCCACGATACTATCGGCCTGCCAGGACGGGCACTCTATATCTTATGAACTTTAGGGTAGCATGAAAAAGTTGCCACTTTGGATATTTATTCCTAAAAAGTTCTTTTCTTGCTTTCAGTTATTGCCGATTTTACCTCCTTCCTTCAATTAATTTTCATATCTTTTTGGACGTCTTGTGCTCAGGGGTATGCCCACCAGAGCTTGTAACATTTTTTATTATGTAATTGTTTGTGGGCTTCAGTTACACATTGGGGCAGATTTACTTACCCGGTCCATCGCGATTCCAGCGGCGTGTTATCTGCGCGTATTCGGGCTGCGGACGGGAGTTAATAAGGCAGTACTCCGCCGTCCAACCAGGGTGGCGCTTGCGCGTGAAAAGCATTGAACGCACCAGAGTTAACGGCTCGGGCAAGAAGTGAAGGTAAGGCGGTCTCGAGCGAACATTTTCCGTTCGTAAATGCGGCGGTTTTCCGAATAACATCGGTTTTTCGTTCGTGCAAGGCCCCCCGATTACGTAGCGGAATGACGGTGCTGAGGCCGACACACTCCGATAGCGCCTCTGCGCAACGCGTGCGCCAAAATCCCGGGGAAATTCAGGTACAATCGGCGCAAATCGGAAATATTCGGGTAACGCGTCGGGAAAACGCTAATCGGGCCCTTAGTAAATGACCCCCATTTTTCTTTTGGCCAAATGACCACGTTGCCCCCTTTATCCGATTTTTTGAAAACAACATCATCAAAATCTTTCAATTCTTTAAGTGCGGTTCTTTCATCTCTAGTTAGATTGTCATTGAAGGTGGTATCAGGTAGTGCCATTATTTCTGCTGTGACCAGGTCAAGAAAAACTTTTACCTGGGGATTCTTATCCAATGAGGGCATGTTTTGCGATTTAGGTTTCAATTTTTTCTTTTCATATAATATATTGTTTTGTGGGTTCTCTTGTTTTGAAATTAGATTTATTAACATGTCTACATCTTTATCCTCATTCTGACTGTAGAGATTCTCTCGGGACAAATACAAATACGATCCCGCGGCATGTACAATGATCATTAGTGACTACTATCATTTATCTCACAGGCACCTTTTCTACAAGGTTTGATATATCCTCGATAAATGAAGTAACATCGCCAGGGCAACTAGATAAACATCCTGCTGTGTCTCAGTTCGAGTGGATACATTTGGCTTACTGTGAGGCAACATTGTTTCACTAAGGACATGTTACAGACCCAATCTCCAAACACAATAAGGAGAAATCACTGACACCAGAGTGCAATAGCCTGATCACAACAATAAAGCCTTGAGTTAAGACTGTAAGAGTTAAAAATAAAGAACATCATTAAACCCTCTTACTAATCCCTTAATTTTTGGGAGTACGTGCAAAATCAATAACAGGGGTCTATTTTTGCATGTAGGGGAGGAATATCCCCAGAACTTTCCCTAATAGTTTTGGAATTTTCTTTAAATTCATTTTAATGACTTCCACACCAACACAAAGTCTTTTAAATTATGAAATAAAAGTTATATTTTACTGCCACTTTGTCCCCTCTTCCCCCTTTCCCCATATTGAATGTCATGTGATGGTGGAGGTCATGTGATGGTGGTGGTCATGTGATGGTTGTAGTCCTGTGATGGTGGTGGTCCTGTGATGGTGGAGGTCATGTGATGGTCTGGGGGTAAAGGGGGAGATTTGTACAAAGGTATTTGGAATTAGGAAGACTATCACTCCATTATACAGCGCCATACCCTGTGTACAGCGCTCGATTGGAGCCAATTTCATCCTACAATGAACCAAAGCCGACGAAAAAATAAAACAGTAACATGAACTATTTAGAGAAGAAGGAGCTGGCATCTATCTGTAATGGAGGGGCCCTGCCACCAGATCTCAGCCCCACTGAGTTGTTGTGGGAACAACTTGACTGTATGGTCCACTAAAAGTGTACCCATCAAGTCAATCCAACTTGTGGTAGGGGCCTCTGGAAGCTTTCTCCAGATTACCTCAGCATATTAAAGGACATCTACCACCAGGATGAAGGATTGTAAACCGAGCACTGACAAACTGGTGTGTCCCCTCTGGCAGGATCTGCTCTTTAAGCTTCTTATGACCTGTTTTTTACAATAAAAGGCTTGTAAAATGATCCATAGATGTTAATGGAGCCTGGAGCCCTTGAGGACTATTTGCATCATTTTTAAAGACTTTAAAAAAAAAAACAGGGAATAAGAAGCTGTAAGAAGAACAGATCCTGCCAGAGGGGGCACACAGCTAGCTGAGTGAAGTTGAGCCCCCAACCATGTTTACTTCTTACAATTGAATTGAGTGGACATATTATTGGTGCCTACTTCTTCTCCATAATTACGTGTTAACTACCATTGTTCTGACAGGCTATTAAATTGTCAATGTATTTACGTCCTTCCAAAAAAATGTAAAAAAAATTGAGTCCTTCTATGCAAAATTTTCATATGAATGTACTTCTTTTCATGAAGTGGGCGTGGCTTCCTGGTTGTGACATCAGCTAAGGGCAGAGCACTGAGGGCATTCACGTGAACGTGCACAAACAGCCCAGCCAATCAGAACACAGAATTCCCTTCTGCTTGTACAGATATCTAGTGCAGGGCAAGGAAGCTGACAGCGCAGATCACTGTACCCCTGCATCTTATGCAAATATGTTTTCAA
Organism: Engystomops pustulosus; assembly: GCA_019512145.1. Taxonomy (NCBI): domain Eukaryota; kingdom Metazoa; phylum Chordata; class Amphibia; order Anura; family Leptodactylidae; genus Engystomops; species Engystomops pustulosus. The sequence goes on along the minus strand of WNYA01001913.1, from coordinate 2,591 downwards.
ATCATAGGAATGGGAAAACAATACCAGCTTTTGCTACCTTGGAAGGCAGCCCCCTTAACACCAAGCATGGCTGATGAAAAGCCTAAGAAGATGCTTCAGTGTCGATGTCAGTGGTCAGATCATCAGTAACACAATTCAATATAAAAAACTAAAAAAAAACTATCCCAAACAAATAGATAACAGACCAGATACCCTCATTACTCCTGAGCCCAGAATAGTTTCTGTTAGTTCTATGTAGCACAGTCTGCTGTGAGAGGAAAGAAAAGAGGAGTCTGTCTTAGTCTAGGAAGCAGAGGTGTCTCTGACAAGCTGCCTGACACCTTGGCCAGTCAGGAGACTAGGCCCAGAGCAGAGCTCCACATCCCTACAAGCCCATCCTGAAGCTACTTCATCAGGCTCTCTGCACGCCTTCCTCAGGATCTCAACTCCAACTAGCTACCCCCAACCAGGTGGTGTTTTGCTGCTATTAAGTCTGTTGACTGTTTCAATAAAGATCTTTATGTGATTCTTCCCCAAAGTTCCTCTGAGTGATCTCTAGATCCAACTGTACACCATCACAGGCTCCACAATCCTTCATCCCCAGGGATCCCTATATACACATACCGAGGTTGCCCAGGGAAAAACCTACTCTCCCTCCATTTTCTTGCACACACTACCTACTGGAGACGTACCAGGCCATGGAGGAGGCCTCCATTCCCGGATACCGAGCACCGTGAACATCACTGCCGACAAGGCCGCATTGCCGGCCACTCTGGTATTCAGGAACCCACCTTCCTTCAGCCACTGAAAAAGGACCAGCCCGGTGGGGGTTGTTGCACTTCTACTCCCATAATACTTACTCCTTACTTCTGGACGCTGCTACTATTATAGTGGAGGGAGGACGTCATAGTAAGACACATGGAGATCTGCTGCCTCCAGGAGATTATATTATATATCATCTTCCTCTATAATAAGGTATAAGGAGAGAAGAGACTGAACCTGCAGACGCCTCATCAGACGCCGTCCACACCAGGACCACGAGGAGCAGAAGCTTCATCCTGCAAAGGAAGAAACATCACATTTATATCAACTTCCCAGCGTATACCCGGGGCCATATATACAGTACAGGGTTATACTAGGGGCAAATATACATATCTCCCAACCACGACAGTCCTGGTTTTTCACCTCTGTCCCGCTGTCACAGGCAGCTGGGAGATAGTCCCGGATTTTCTCTCCAGGTCCCGCACTGGCTGGGTTAAATACATTTTTGCCTAGCCCGGGATTCAAAAACAGACAGTCTGCAGTCCATATGCCATAGAGACACAGATCCTCTATCCACTAAGCTATGAGCTCAGTGGTTGTCTATCTGAGGATTTTTGGTAACTAAGAGCTGTTATCTGCTACAGTTTTACTGTGACACAGACTTAATGCACTGATATATAGAGGGGGATCTTCTCAGAGATTATTATTGTAATGATAGAGACAATTATTATTAAATCTATAAAATTATCAAATTTTCTTATTTATAAAAATATTATAATATATATTTTTAAATAATTATATATTTATTTAATTATTAATAATAATAAAAATAATAACTGTCTCAATAAGTACAATAATAATTGATGAGAAGATCCCTCTCTATATACCAGTGCATTAAGTCTGTGTCACACTGTAACAGTAGCAGGTAACACTGTCCAGGTTCTGGGTTAAATTCCCAACCTGGGTAAAAGTTTTTTTATATTATTATTGAGAAGATGATTTTTATTATTAAAATACGGTAAAAATGTGGGGCGTGGCCAAGGAGTGCTTGGGGGGCCATATATACAGCACAGGGTAATACTAGGGGCACATATAGCAGGATATAGCAGTGTAATATATCTTCTGGGCACAGTATATACAGGGCACAGTGTATCTCTATATACTGGGGTCATATATACAGCACAGGGTAATACTAGGGGCACATATAGCAGGATATAGCAGTGTAATATATCTACTATATTTGGCAAGAGAAAGACTGTGGAAGATTTTCTCCAAAGATTTGAACCTCACACAGGTGGAGATATTCAGTTTTTCCAGTCAAAACAATATTGACGTATCTCCCGACCATATTGTTACCCATATATATATACAGGGCACAGCGTATCTCTATATACCAGGGCCATATATACAGCACAGGGTAATACTAGGGCACATATAGCAGGATATAGCAGTGTAATATATCTTCTGGGCACAGTATATACAGGGCACAGTGTATCTCTATATACCGGGGCCATATATACAGCACAGGGTAATACTAGGGGCACATATAGCAGGATATAGCAG
>WNYA01001912.1:43010-53420 GCA_019512145.1 Engystomops pustulosus | reverse complement strand
GTATATACTAGAACACTTAGACTATGTCTGGTATATGGATTCTTGGGTATATGGGATTGTCCCATAAAGTATAATATTGGGATACAATACAGGATGTAACTCAGGATCAGTACAGGATAAGTAATGTCATGTATGTACACAGTGACTGCACCAGCAGCAGAATAGTGAGTGCAGCTCTGGAGTATAATACAGGATGTAACTCAGGATCAGTACAGGATAAGTAATGTCATGTATGTACACAGTGACTGCACCAGCAGCAGAATAGTGAGTGCAGCTCTGGAGTATAATACAGGATGTAACTCAGGATCAGTACAGGATAAGTAATGTCATGTATGTACACAGTGATTGCACCAGCAGCAGAATAGTGAGTGCAGCTCTGGAGTACAATACAGGATGTAACTCAGGATCAGTACAGGATAAGTAATGTCATATATGTACACAGTGACTGCACCAGCAGCAGAATAGTGAGTGCAGCTCTGGGGTATAATACAGGATGTAACTCAGGATCAGTACAGGATAAGTAATGTCATGTATGTACACAGTGACTGCACCAGCAGCAGAATAGTGAGTGCAGCTCTGGAGTATAATACAGGATGTAACTCAGGATCAGTACAGGATAAGTAATGTCATAAATTTTGCTTTATATAATCAGTAAAATATCAATCAACGATGAACCTCATTTGTTAATATTGCATCCTAATTAATAATTACCATAGCCCTTGTACATGATACAATTAGCAGGGACACAGATGACGGATTTGTATGAGAATTCTCAGATATTCTGTAAAGGAAACGTAACATGTTAGAAAAATAGGTCGCGGATCAGACGTCAGATTTAATGCAGTAGAATCTACAAATATTTGGATATTATATAGATATATATGATCTTTATATATTATACTCTGCAGGTTACATTCTTAATGTTTTTTTTTTCCTCTTTATAATAACATTTATAGATTTCATAAAAAATAATTAACCCTTCCTTGTATACTCATTGCTACAAAATAACTTAAATCTCTTTTTTTAAAGCTGCCGCGTGTCCCTTTAACCGATATATAAAACTTCTAGAAACTCGTGTAGAGAAAAAATACACGTCCTGGAAACATCTTCTCATTTGACTCCTTGTGTCACTCACGACTTGGCCCCTCCCACAAATTGTTTGACGGGATTACCGGATGAGACCCCCTGCACCTCATACATTCTATCTCGATACCCGCTGTCAGATCTGTCACTTTGGTTTACAAGAGCTATGACTTTCAGGGGCCCTACACAGAATTCAGAAGGCCCCCTTGGTAATTTTTAGGATGTGGCCCAGACCCCCAATGACGACTTTACCAGATTTCCCATATAACAACTTTTCCCTGATCTTCATGGGGACATATGATGCGGATTGTTGAGTGCAGTGCTCCACTATTCATCAGTCTCACAGACTGTGAACAGAGGATCAGAGCACATGAGCTGTACCTGTATCTCCAAAATAAAGGGCACATGAGCCGGAGACTCTTCTTACCAGTGGGAATCCCAATGGTTGGAACCAAAGCGATCTTGTAGTTCCAGTCAACAAGAATTTTTTAAAAACAGCTTCTAAAAATATGGCATACATTGCATTCTCCAATTTAAAGGCTGATGAATAGATTCTGTAACCTAAATAGACAATCACACAACACCCCGGGGTATTTAAAGCAACACACCCTATGGGAAGGTGCCTGAGCAATAGGTTTCCTAGCCTGACAGTCCTTGAAGAATCGTTTTCTGTTGCTGTGACCCCTGACCCCTTATCGGACTCTAAACTTGTTCCACCTGTCCTGACCTCTGTCTGATTACCATTTCGACCATCTGTGTTATGAACTCTGCCTACACTGACCTCTGCTTGTCCGTTGACCTGCTAAAAGGTGCAGTTGCACTCAAGTTAATCAAGGTGTCTCCTGCCAATATCAAGAGGTCCATATTATAGATGAAAGCCTTTCATCAGGTTTCTGACACTGGATTATATCTTGACCTGCCTGAGTCTTATACCACTGAACAGTGACTACTCCAAAGACCCAGGGGTCATCTGCAGGGAAGGCAGGGTGCCCATATGGTGGTTAAAGGGTTAAAATAAGGAAACCATTTAGAAAATGAATGATCCCTAGGTCGAGTTTGTTCAGTGGAAGAGGGAAGTGACAATGAATCAGCCACAGGTCACCACTGTAACCATTTTACATACCAATGTTGGAACATGATTTTTGGATGTACAGATATTGGAAGCCTCAGAATGGGAGTGGTTAGGTAACAAGAAGGCCTTGGAATAGGAGTGGTGAGCTAGCAGGGGGCCTTAAAATGGGAGTGGTGGGGTATCAGGAGACCTTGGAATGGGAGTAGTGCGGTACCAGGAAGCCTTGGATTAGGAGAGGCAGAGTACCAAAAAGTCTTGGAATAGGATTTGAGAAGATACGACCAGATGGAGGGCAATTAGTTGTACCGCCGACAGCATAACTCACCAATAGACGTTATATTACATGAGCATATTAATGGATAGGTGCAAGCCAAAGAGTAAGACCCATATACGAGCTACAGAAAGGGATCTAACTAGATGATGAGAACGACTATACACAGAAGGATAAAGTGGTCTTTTGTTCTACAGTAACAAACGATGAACTTAAGCGTGAGTGATGAAACGTACCGTAATGAGGCTACTGAATCACTAGCTAAATAAAACTATGGAGAATTACTTACTGACGACCTTCGACCACAGAATTGTGTTCGGCGCCAAAAGAAACCTGTGCTCATAAAGGTCTAAACCGGCTTTACTAAACACAAGAGACCTAAGCCGTATGAATCCAGCACTTCTACAAAGGATACACGCGAGCCAGCTGCAGAGAGGCGGCGCAGCACTAAATGCCGCCGAACTTTATCTGTGGCCCACACGAAGCATCATCGCGTGAGAGCAAGCTGCTCTAAGTTATTGAAGACCCCACTACTCACTGACATGTAGTACAGATTGAATAGATAGTTGCTCTCCTAATCTAGTGAATCTGAAATTCTCATATACAGTTTCTACCACGTCTCTACTGCGATCAAGCCAATAACGCCCTGAAGATACGTCAAGTATTTCCGATCAGAGATCATCAACAAGGGTTGGGGGAAGTGGGCGATCCAGCACCCTCCCGAAGGCACGCAGTGTCTCGTAGGCCATTGCAGCTTATTGTCATGTATTGAGAGATAGATTTGGCAACAGGCCCTACAAGGATAACGTACTTCCAAATTTGGCAAACACCACTAATTTGACATGTAGACTCCAGTAGCCGAGAAACTACACGATCCTACTAGTAATAACCCTCGACGACGCATGCGCAACCTTCAAATCTTATTAACCAGTCGAAGACCAGCCGAAAGCACCCTAATCTGTTGTGCTTGGATATGACAACTCTAATTCATTTGTGGATCTGTTAGTGTAATTTCAAGAAACCTGGGTACAATTCCCAAAACAGTTCCTACAACTCCTACGCTAGACTAGATATCCAGGAGTGTAGACCGCATCAGACGTACCATAGTTATGCAGTCTTACCTCACATCAATATTACTCAATGCTGCAATATTCGTACCTGCTGGTCGAGTGTAACCCTCATCACAAAGGACAGGAGAATAAATTGAAGAGAACAGAGGAGGGATAGAAGAGGGGTTAGGAAAAATGAAGATGTACAACACGGCATACTAGGAAATATTAAGGGTTCACACTAGGACCAGATTATCGCGGCCCTACCCGAAAATCTGAACAATGAATGAAAAGCCCCAACTCGACTGAAAGATCAGTCTTCAGTTCTTAAACTCCTATAAAATTTCAACGGCATTTTACATTTAAGCTTTTTGGGTGCAAGTGGAAGTCACACTGATTGCTCAACTAATAACAATGTGATCTTTTCGCATATTTGAAATATTTTTTCTAGCCTATGCTTCCTTTCTTTTTAGCTCAAATAGGTAGAACTGGGGGGTAGTTCTTTTTAATACTCAACAGAAGTTTACGTCAGACGAGTACTTGGAAAAATAGTCATTTGTAAACACATTATAAATGCTGACTGAAGGCTTGGACGTAATTCCCAATAAGCACTGGGAACACTTTACTTGGTGATCTGATCAAAACCATAAAACCTCATTTTCCAATATCCTGAGCGCTACGAAACACAATACAAGCTCGCCACTCAGGAAGGGCTTTTTCGGATTCTAATTCGTAAAGTTGACTGAACTTCTTGTTTATACGTGGGTGATAGGAGGCCCGACAACCTATAGCAATCTGTTCTTACCATGCTGAGGACACTACAGCTTGAATAATGTGTCCTAGGGTCAGCGGGGAGATACGACAAAGGGAGTTAAACACATATGGCCGACACGCCAAAAGCGGTCTGTACGTGCGGCCCAGTCCTAGCTATATCGAAGCTGTTTATCCTCATACATTATAGTCATAGCATACTTGGCCGGCAACCATAAGAGAGGGGATCTTCTCAGGATATTATCACAGCTCCACCAAATACCAGTAGAGTCCCAACACTACTACAGATACGACTACGAAAAATTCCGGAACCACTTGACCTTCCTTAAAAACTTTAGCTGTAGGTAAGGTCGCGTAAGCACTCTAAAGCACATAAGACTATGTCACTAGAACTTGCATGGGTGTGCTGTCCTATACTTATTCACCAAAATATTCACCTTATTCTCAAAGTGGATAGCGTCCAGGTCAGACATATTTCTAAATTAAAAACACAGCCCACAGAGATATGTGAAAAATATAGATGTAAGACAAAAAAGCATAATATTCCACCCCCGTCAACACTCGATTAATCTACAGCCACCTACTCCAAAACCCCACTTACTATTCCAAGCGCTTCCTTCAGTCTGACCCATTCAGTCTCTCACAGTCTTCCACAAAAAGACTTATATAGCCTGCGCCTTCGCTACACCACCATACCCCGCTCACATATATTCACAAGTCCTAACACGTCTACCGCTCCAGCATCCTATACTTCTCAATTCTCAAGGCTTCCTTGTAGCCCATCGGCTTACTTTTTTGTTTCACTAATTCAAGCTTGCGCCCCCGACAACACATATTATCTGAGGTGTAAGGCTCCCTGGGTATGCGACCCCACACTCTCATTCCATAGACCCATACACTCGCCGGCTGACCTCACCGTACACTACCCATTTCCAGTGAGCCAAGCAAGCCTATGTACCATCACAGCCCCATCCGACACGAGTTTTAATGATATCCTAACCGAGATCCACTCTGCCATTTCTTCCATGATCGCCCTCCATATTATGATTAAGCAATGTGTCTGTTCTACCATAATTCCAAGAACGGCCATGTCACCACTCTCTACCTCTACCCAACATTCCCCTGACAATCCGTCTGATATTTTGCGCATTACTGTGCCTCTTTCTTCAAGTCCAAGGGGTCTTACTGAGGAAGCAGTACCTCTCCTTCCAATGTGCCTTCTTGGTTACTAACCACTCAAGGCTTAACAATGTCTGATTGTACGTTAGTCAAACCTCCAAAAAAAAACATTCGATCCTCCCAATCAAATGGTATCGTAAAATGAGGTTACGTGGTGACCTTGTGGCTGATTCACTTCCCTTAGTCGATTGTAGACCACTGACAAACTCAGGCCGATATCATTCATATTTTCTAAAATCGGTTTCCTTAGTGTTTTTACTCCTTTAATCCACTCCAGATGCGAGCTCCTGGCGTCATAGGAGTAAGAGTTATGTCCATCTACAAGGTTTACTGGTACCCCACACCACCACTCCATTCTAAGACCCACGATACCCCAAACAATCCCATCCAAAGCCAACTAGGTAACCCACCACTCCCATCCAAGAACCATCCAGTAGCTACCCACCACTACCATTCCAAGACCCCCTCACGGAGGGGGGAAGGGTATACCCCACCACATCCAAATCCAAGATCCACCTGCCCCCTCTGTGCCATACCCTTCCACGGCCCCAATTCCAAGACCCTCCTGGCTACACCTTCCACTGCCATTCCCAAGACCCTCCTGCTACCCTCACTGTCATTCCAAGACTCTCCTGTGGTAACCCCACCACTACTGCCATTCAGAGACCCTACTGGTGTTACAATAAAATGGATTAGGAGAGGCAGAGTACCAAAAAGTCTTGGAATAGGATTTGATTGTACCAGTAGGCCTTGGAATGGGAGTGGTGGGGTACCAGGAGGTCTTGGAATGGCAGTGGAGGGGTAGCAGGAGGTCTTGGAATGGCAGTGGAGGGGTAGCAGGAGGTCTTGGAATGGCAGTGGAGGGGTAGCAGGAGGTCTTGGAATGGGAGTGGTGGGGTAGCAGGAGGTTGGTGTAGCAGGAGGTCTTGGAATGGGAGTGGTGGGGTACCAGGAGGTCTTGGAATGGGAGTGGTGGGGGGTCCCAGGAGGTCTTGGAATGGCAGTGGAGGGGTAGCAGGAGGTCTTGGAATGGGAGTGGTGGTGTAGCAGGAGGTCTTGGAATGGGAGTGGTGGGGTAGCAGGAGGTCTTGGAATAATAGTGGTGGGGTAGCAGGAGGTCTTGGAAAGGGAGTGGTGGGGTAGCAGGAGGTCTTGGAATGGGAGTGGTGGGGTACCAGGTTGCCTTGAAATGGGAGTGGTGGGGTATCAGGAGACCTTGGAATGGGAGTAGTGCGGTACCAGGAAGCCTTGGATTAGGAGAGGCAGAGTACCAAAAGTCTTGGAATAGGATTTGATTGTACCAGTAGGCCTTGGAATGGGAGTGGTGGGCTACCAGGTGGCCTTGGAATGGCAGTGGTGGGGTACCAGGAGGTCTTGGAATGGGAGTGGTGGGGTAGCAGGAGGTCTTGGAATGGGAGTGGTGGGGTACCAGTTGGCTTTGGGATGGGAGTGTTGGGGTATCTGGAGGCCTTAGAATGGGAGTGGTGGGGTACCAGGAAACCTTGGAATGGGACTACTCCTATGACCCAGGGGTCATCTGCAGGGGAGGCAGGATCCCCATATGGTGGTTAAAGGGTAAAAACAAGGAAACCATTTAGAAAATGAATGATCCCAAAGTCGAGTTTGTTTAGTGGAACAGGTAAGTGAATCAGCCACAGGTCACCACTGTAACCATTTTACATACCATTGGAGGATCATGATTTTTGGAGGTTGATGTACAGACATTGTAAGCCATGAAATGGGAGTGGTTAGGTAACAAGAAGGCATTGGAATGAGAGTACCAGTAAGCCTTGGATTAGGAGAGGCACAGTACCAAAAGACCTTGGAATGGGAGTTGGGGGGTGACAGGGGTCTTGGAGTAGGAGAAGCAGGCTACAAGGAAGCCATGGAATGGTAGTGGTCGGGTATCATGAAGCCTTGGAATGGGAGTGATGAGGTACAAGGTGGCCCTGGAATGGGAGTGGTGGGGGTACCAGGAGGCCTTAGAATGGAAGTAGGTGGTATCAGGAGGCCTTGGAATAGGAGAAGGAGGCTACAAGGAAGCCTTGGAATAGAAGTGGGTGGGAGTAGGAGATGCTGTTTTTAGAAAATATGTTGACTGGACAACCCCTTTAAATGAAGGTATTATTTTTAATCAAATATTTAGTATATCGTTATGTTTAGTACCCTCCTTTCTCTGCCATAGTCAAAGAAATGTATCATTAAATTTCAGGAAGTCAATATAGATTTTTGTAGTGGACTGGATTTGGTGGGAGCTGTAATAATATCCATGAAGATCCCCCTCTTATGGTTGCCCCAAGTATATGCTATGACTATATGTAATGAGAAACAGCTTAGTACTGGACTGCCCTCACCTTGGGCCCCATATCTGTTTACCTGTGGTATTCCCCTCCTAGACATATATCACAAATTTCCACTAGTTGTGCGTCATCTATCACACGTACAAGGTTCTCAGACTCCAACCTACTGGGGACGTTGTGTCCTGCATCTATTGAAAATTTTTTGGTTTTGATGAACCATAAATGTCCAGGATGGGAATACTTCAGCCTTCAAGCAGTTGATAAAGTATCTACACTAGATGTCAACAAACTTTGGGTAAAAAAACCCTCTACTATTAGACTAAAAAGAAAGAGAGATAGAGAAAATACAAATAAAATATGTTAAGTGACAACCATCCATCCCAAAAAAAGCTTAAAAATCTGGAAATTTTGAGTTGTAAGAATGAAGAGATTTTCAGTCTGTAACTCAAAGGGCCGATATCTGGTCATGAAGTGTGAGGGGTCTGACAGCAGGAGAATAACAGAGTTATAGGAGACCAAACAATGACCTGATTCTACATCCTGTATGTCTCGGAATTGATGTTCTTTCCTAAAATCGTCATCTCTGACTGGTTAATAAAGTTAAGGTCATCCTGGGGTTCTAGGATCTAGTACTTTCATCAATGATGGTTCCATGGATTTCTGTAGGCCCCAACATTCCACTGACAAGTAAAACCCTTCTGTTGGATGATGCTAAGATGATTACTAAATGAGTGTTCATAGTAAAGGCGTGACTTGGGATGTCACCCTGTGATTAAGGTGTTTTCCCCAAAATATATCTATAAAATATTCTACAAATGTCTGATAGATGTAGGTCCTACCCTTACGCCTACAACCATCTCTACAAAATGACCCTCAATGCGAAATTTGACATGTTCTTATTCCAAATGGCCAAATGTCGTCTGGGAATTCCTTAACCCGCCCTCTCTTTCAGTCATCTTTTTGAATGCTATGTCTTGACCAATGCCATGGAGATGTCATGTGCATGTTACATCCTTCAAACCTCTGACTAAAGAAGGGAAAGACGAAATGCAAGAGGAAGGTCCACCCTTGCATTGCACATACGCAGACGTTGGAGAAGACATCCTATGACCTTGACTGAAGGCGACAAAGAGTTTAGAGTAGAGGAACTCCTAGGGGACACTTGGTCTACCCATTTGGCCATGATGTCTGGTGAGCAGTTGGCTCTGGAGAACATTACACTGTATTCCTCAGGAGTTACCCTGATTCTTTCTAACTTTTTGGAGCTGTCTTGAGTTCTAGAAATATTTCAATTAATTGAGACTTAAAAACTTAGATGACTAATCCTAGATGTAAGCTTTTCCTACGTCTTGATATCTAGAATCTTCTAGACCTTACTAGAGTTTATGGGAACCCATCACAGCCCATCTTGGATCTTGTAGACCTTCCTAATGGAAGCCTATGCCAACCCATCACATCCAATATTCAAATTTATAGACCTTACACGTGGAAGCTTATGGGAACCCACCACATCCAACTTATTGCAGGAAGTCATATCAAGCCAGACCACCCTTTCCAGATCAAAAAGCTTAAAGGTAATCTTGATGCCACCTAGCACCAACGTCCAAGTTTGTAAAAATTGTGCTCTTGTGACAGAACTTAATGAGCAGGTCTAATTTTCTACCACTAATGAAACAGACAGAAATCTGCAGCCAAAAGTCATACAATTAGGAGAGGGGATCGTGTCAGACTGTCAACAATGTTCAAGGATTTTTCCATTTGGCTTCAGCAGTCCTTGCCCTTCACAATGTATTGTGGAGAAATCTCAGTCAACGTGATTCTGTCCATAACCACGTGATAAAAATTTCACATTCCCTGAATTGGCAGAAGCACATGAGTCAAAATCTGATCAACTCCATCAGTCCCGTAGAGCAGGACCAAAGTAGGCGGACCAGTAAGCTTCAGAGGTCACTCCCAACAATGAGTCTTCTTGACCACCCTTACGTCGAAGGCTTTATTTCCATTGAGGGCTTCAGCTCATGGATTCCAAACATCTAGATCTGGTGAGGGATCAGGCGTATGTATCTCCAGAGTTAAGTGCTGTTATCTCTGAGTCCTCTCCGTATTTCCCATTTAAATGTTCACTGTTGGACTCTTGAGAGTAGAGATAAATGGGGACCTCTGTTATGGACGTCGCTGTGTAGGACGTAGACCGCATAGAACAATGTTCTCTTTTTCTCTGACCCCACTGAGTTTTATATTGCATCCACTGTCTCTTCAGCGCGCCCTGAACCTAAAGAACAAGAAACATGGATAGAAAGGTAATTAGGTAGAACATTCCACATGGATTTAGGTTTATAGTATCAGTCATTGGTTGAAGTTGGGAAAACATGGCTGCCTCTAACCAGTAACATTGAATTAGCTCATTAAAGCGGTAACCTTTATAACATTCTGGGGTGTCGTGCGTTGTACGAAAGTAAAAGGTTACTGCCTGCTGCCTCCGGGCTGCATTATGTACATGGGGAAAGGTCTGTTTATATACAAATGTTCTACTAAATCTGTTTTTTTGCATTCTATATAGACCCATCTATACACTACACTGACCCATCATTACATCTCTACTGACAATAGATGATGTCACAGCTTATCTCCTCCCCCTCCTGTACAATGACCTCTATATAGATAACACTGACCCATCATTACATC
>WNYA01001912.1:0-42927 GCA_019512145.1 Engystomops pustulosus | reverse complement strand
CAGTGACCTCTATATAGATAACACTGACCCATCATTACATCACTACTAACAATAGATGATGTCACAGCTTATCTCCTCCCCCTCCTGTACAATGTCCTCTATATAGATAACACTGACCCATCATTACATCACTACTGACAATAGATGATGTCACAGCTTATCTCCTCCCCTCCCTGTACAATGACCTCTATATAGATAACACTGATCCATCATTACATCACTACTGACAATACATGATGTCACAGCTTATCTCCTCCCCCTCCCTCCGATCAGAAAAAAATGGTCCAAATTCTAGATAAAAATTTAAGTCCCTTAAAAAATATTAATTTCTTTTTGTCCAATTTTCGGTGAAGTTGCCCCTTTAAGTTGCTATAATATGGCCTATATACAGGGTATATATAGATGGGATGACCCTGAGAGTTATCAGTGAATTCAATGGAGACCAGAATCAATGCTTTCTTCTTCTTCGCTACAGTAGATGAAATGTATAGAAGTGACTCTGCACTAGAGCAATGTGAACGCGTCCCTACCACCTTTATCGTCATAGAGAGCAGTAGGTGGTGGAATCTTTTCTTCTTTCAGTAACACATTCTTGTGAATCACTGAAGAGCCGCAAGTCAATAATGTGCAACTAAAGAAAGGATCCTGACACGCAGGCTGTTATCTAAAGTCAGACTGATCCAGACGGAAATGTGGAAAAATGGCTAAGGCAGAGCTGAAGTGCTGAAATGCGGGTGAGAAATTCAAGCTACGTCACTGGTTTCACAGGTTCTTGTAAGTAGAGGGCAATATTGTGCATTACAACATTTTGGGGATTGGACCAATGGGATGACCATAAAAACAAAATCGATGAGTAACTGCTCATCATGACGAGTCCCTACCACTGTGACTCCCTATTAGTTTACAGCATTCCCTTTTCTTTCTAGATCGTTGTAAACAGTTCTATTTCCATACAGCGCCACCTCAGGAGAAATACAGTATTGCACAATTTCTTTGGACATCAATGGGGTGTCTATGCAATACATGGATGCGCTGGGTTTTTCAGAGCGAAACATTCATCAGTTTCCCTGGTTTATCAACAGCGTCGGACTGCCCCACCAGAGAATCTGAGGATCCTCCGGTGGGCCCTTCACTGGATTCCATAGATACATTTAAAAAATAGCCTAGTTTAGAGGCCAGAAGGATCTATTTCCAAAAAATTTGATTAAGATTGGGCCTCTAGAAGAAGAGTGGACCACCAGAAAAATTTTATGTAGTGGCTCCAAGGAACCCTATTCTGATACAGCTTATCGATGAGGGAATAAAACAATGAACTTACTATAAACTCAAAGTTATCGGTAAGGTAAGGCTATGTAACATTGAGAAAAATATAAAAATAGAAAATGAATAATAATTAATAAAAATTAATAATGCACTTTTAGACTTTCCAACACAGATTTTGACCTACCATGCCCTATATCCATTCATGGATTCTACACTGGATATAAGTCCACTTCTTTAAGAATGCAGATATCTATTATTGATCTATGATATAAAATTGACTCCAAGGTGTTAAATACCCCTGACGTTTCCCAGATTTTACATACTGATTGAACCTTTTTAGTATAATTGTTTTATCCACATTTCGTGCCTTATTTTTACATTGGTAAAGCAGATGAATAATTGCCATTTCTCTCTGTGCGCGAGAAATTGTGATTATTTCCGTGCTTTTATGTCAGAAAACTGGCAAACTATGATTTGTTTTCGCCAATTCCACCATATCTGGAATGTTTTTCCAGCTTCTCAGTACATGGCACAGAATATCGAATGATGCCAGTAGGAAGTACAATTTGTCCCACAGAAAACAAGACCTCATACAGCTCTGTAAATGGAAAAATGGAAAATAAATGGCTTTAGGAAAAAAAATTACTGTTTGGCTTCTAGGATTAGAGGTGCTGTCAAAGAGAAAGTAATGAAGGTAATTTTTTTTTTATGTAATAAAAAGATATTTAATAATTCTGGTTCCATCATATCCACATTGAAGAGGACATCAGCTCCTCAGAACTAGGGAACTTGAGCCAGACCCAGGCGTCCAGATTTGTAATAATAATAATAATAATAATAATAATAATCATTATTATATTATCAACCTTTAACAATGACATGCTGTACGTGTTCTGCGATGATAGAATAATGTCTCTTTTCCCAGGGATTACTTGTTGCTACAATCTTCTGTTTCTTCAACGGGGAGGTAGAGTTCCCTCTCTCATGTATACGGCTGTTAATGTTAGATTGGTATTTACAGAATTTTGGTGATTAATTTTAAGTCAATGTTTTGTGACAACGCGGAGCCTCTCTGAGGGACATTAGCATAGTTCCTCCACATTCTCCAGGACTTTGGACAATATCCCCAAATCTTAAGAAGAGACTCATCACATCCATGGTCATGTCATCAGTCTTCAACTTTAGAAGAACTTCTAGAACTTCTATAGTACTTTGAATGTTTTAGCCAGAGAGAATTTCCGAAAGCAGGGGGGTATCACAGGTTCTACGTCAAGTGGGACCAGAAGCCTTAGTGGCCTTGTCCTACGATAGAGTATAGAACAATAATCAACACACTTCAGCGGGTTCCTGAATTATTTCGTTTTGGGCCAACATTTCCTGGGTTTTTGCCTGCACGCGATAGGACTGGCCGCATCGGTGCAGGCTTTCACGCAAAGAATCAGGAGGCGTGGCCGTGGGACAACCCAACAGATTCGGAAATTACTCAGAATTTAAAAAAACAATTTGTGTAGCAAGATCAACACTCAAGCACCAGGAAGAGTAGGGAGCTTGGAGCAGCAGAAACACCACTGGATATCGGGCGCATGACCTAGTGATTCACGGCAGAACTGAATACTCGTCGCGACAAACGCGATGCTGGATAGCGATGGAACGGGTAAGTAAATGCGTCCCAAATAGTTGAGGGACAGTATGGGTTTTGCACTGGGGCGACTCAGTTTTAAGTTAACCTCTGACTAAAACATCCAGCCATGAGACGATGAAACAGGTGCACCACCCATGAGCTTCTGATTCTGTAGAGGGGCCTCCACCAACATCACTGAAGAGCTAGGGGCTCATTTCTAAGGGCCCGTCGGACGAATTTTCGTCAGTTCCCAATGATTCCGTTTTGTGCCAAATTCCCAGGGATTTAGCGCACGATCGGATTTTGGCACTTCGGGCGCCGGCTTTCACGACGGACAGAAAATTGGGGGGGGCAGTCGGACATTGACGGAGTCGAAACAACGCGCGGCATTAACATTAGAAATGTGTCACAAGATCAGCACTTTACAAGCAAACCCGGGAAGAAGCACGGTGAACTCCGGAGGACCTCGGCGCAGAAAAGCGACGGATGCAGGAAAATCACAAGACGTGAATCACGTCGAACCAAATTCCTCGTCGGAAAAAGCACCGGGGATGTGACAGGATGGGTAAGTAAATCTGCCCCATTGTCAAGATGCCAAATTTTGCTCCGAACAAAGTTTCTTGGGTCAATTTACGCTACATTTTATGATAGGGTCAGGTGCACGGATGTGCAGCCCAATGAATTCTTAAATGGTCAGTTTTCTTGACAACAAATTCCATGAGGGACTTGTTCTCTGACTCCGATCTCTGACTCCTGGCACTGAACGTCTTGAGCTCAGGTTTATGACCGTTATGTAGATGACAGATAGGATTTAGTCTGGAATAAACATCAAAAAAAAAACCCATGTGTGGTGCGCAGGCTGTCAAAAGCATCCATTGTGACATTCTGCTGAAATTCGAGAAATCCAAGTGCTTATTAATGTTATGTTAACTTTTTAAAAAAAAAAAAACTTTAAATATGTTTTTAGAAAAACATATTTACGTCTGTACAGTCCACCAAGAGCTTAAGCCGTGTTCCTGGTCCCATTAGACTTAACCATGACCAGAATCAATGGACAACTGGAGCCTCCATGGAGCAGCATGGAGCCCGTCAAAGCGAGGTTTCTAAAAATGTTTAGAATAAGGTCACATTATCAAGGGTTATGAGCAGGTAAGACACTTTAAAACTAGTAGACCAAAGGGTGTGGCTAATAAAGGGGCGTGGTATTGGTAATGAGAGGGGTGCGGCCAGATAGAGGTGAAAGTTAGACTAGAGGCCTCAAACTAGAACAGAATATATCCAACGTCAGACATGTCAAAAATGGTGAAGGATAGGATTGTATTTGAAACTTTTAGATACTTTTATTATCTTCCCTTAGGGAGATCGCGGTCAGGAAGCAATTCTTGGGGTAATCTGGGCCTTCCAATGCCCTAACCTTGTGCACCCCATTAGAAAGATTTTAAACTTTTCACGACCCGTAAGCCAATGGACGGGGGATGTGCCGCTTAATTCAAATGGGTGGGACTTCACAAAAAAAACCCCCATAGAATACACTAAATTAGTGTTGTTTAAACTTAGCGAAACAGTCTTATCCTGCGCCAGATCATCACAGTGTCGATGGAGGACAATCAGATGTGGCAACAGTGTCTACTGCCAAGGTTTAAATCTGCCCCATTGCGTTAGCGATGGCTGTCGTAAAATCATAGCAGATGATTTATCTAAGGGCGTTTTCTTCTTAGTAGGCAACACTGTATCTAAATGTCAGGCACGGTAACCTCAGGAGCCGAGAGCCGGGCGACCTTGTCCTGTCCTATGAGGAAGGACACAGAATATAGATAAATGTCTCATTGTTCCACCAAGTGACAGCTCAAGAACCGGAGCGAAACGCGGTTGTTATCACAACAGTGAAATGTCCCTTTTTTTGTTGCCAACAAAGTGCTTTATTAAAAGTGCGATCGTTGCACCAACAAATCATGATATATAAATTTAAACTTAGCCACTTTCCTATGTATGAGCGAAATTCTGTATATCCCTCGAACAGCGTTTTACAGGAAAGGTCTAGTTATCATTGTTGGTATTCCCATATGATTCATTGGGGCGATTTACTTACCCAGTCCATTCGCGATCCAGCGGCGCGTTCTATGCGGTGGATTCGGGTCTTCCGGCGATTTAAATGAGGTAGTTCCTCCGACGTCCACCAGTGTCGCTGTCTGCGCTGAAGTCATGGAATGCATGAAGTACACCAAGCCGGTCCGGGGTGAGGTAAGCGCGTGTGCCAGCGGGACATTTTTTTTTCTTAAATGCGGCGGTTTTCCGAACCCCGCGGGTTTCTTAAGGCCACGCCCCTCGTGATTTCCGTGGGGGTGCATGCCGGCGCCGACTCGGTGCTTGCAAACACAATCCCCAATCAATGCCGCCAAATCCCGGGGCAATACATGGAAAATCGCAAAACAGAAAAAATGACCCCCATTGTATCGACGTGTGTAGAGCACCAGTGTTCTATATATTCTGTAATATAGTTCAGTGTCATTAAATAAGTTCATAATTATTTTGGGTTCCTCATTTTTTATTTTTATTTTTTTTCTGAAAAAAAAAAAAAGAAGAAAAACTCTAATTAAACTTTAATACCACAGATAATTTATTTATTAGGGAAATGTGTGGAAATTGTTGTATGTAATTTATGTTTTTAAATAAAATGTTAACGTTACAAATATGATCAAATTAACCCGACCATAAGAGATAATAAACATTAGTTTCTAGATTATTCTTTTAGCGCGACTTCACCACTAAAATTGATTTTTCTGGTATTTCCGCTGTAAAACAAAAATGATGATAATGATTGATATTGATAAATATATGATAATTGATTGATAATATATTGATATTTGAGGGTTAGGAGATTAGGGTTAGGAGATGAGGGTTAGGAGATTAGGGTTAGGAGACGAGGGTTAGGAGATGAGAGTGAGGAGATGAGGGTTAGGAGATGAGGGTTAGGAGATGAGGGTTAGGAGATTAGGGTTAGGAGATGAGGGTCTGGAGATGAGGGTTAGGAGATGAGGGTTAGGAGATGAGGGTTAGGAGATGAGGGTGAGGAGATGAGGGTTAGGAGATGAGGGTTAGGAGATTAGGGTTAGGAGATGAGGGTTAGGAGATCAGGGTTAGGAGATCAGGGTTAGGAGATCAGGGTTAGGGTGACAGACACGTGCAAGAAAAATTATCTCATGTGAATATTTGTAATGTGAGTAAATGGATGAAATCATCTGCATACACTGGCAGGATGCCCGAGCCAGGGCGAGTGTGATAATCCGAGGAACTCTGCCTCCACGTGATGATGATTACATCTGCATGTGGCTTGTATACGGGACATCATAAAGCCGAGGAGTCACGGCCGGGCACCGTCTGGCACTTTTACTAGAGGAGATTAGATGCCAGCGCTCGTACTCACCTCATCACATAGATCGTGTAACTAATTTCCTTCTTGGATATTTAGTTTATTCATGGATCCATACATTGGAGGCCCGATTCGCGGTTTCCCGATGTGTTATCCGAATATTTCCGATTTGCGCCGATTTTCCCTGAATTGCCCCGGAATTTTGGCGCTCGTGATCGGATTGTGGTGCATCGGCGCGGCATGCACGCGACGGAAATCAGGGGGCGTGTCCGATTGAAAACCCGATGGATTCTGAAAAACCGCCGCATTTTTTTTTAAAAAAGTGTTGCTGGACACGCACTTACCTGCACCCAGCAACGGATCGTGAACTCCAGCGGACCTCGGCGGTCTTCAGCGCAGCAGCGACACCTGGTGGAACTGCCTGGAAGACCCGAATCCACCGCAGAGAACGCGCCGCTGGATCGCGAATGGACTGGGTAAGTAAATCTGCCCCAATGTATCTGCTACATTATCTGCTACACCTTCACCCACAACCTGCATTAGTAAAAGATCAGAGATACCCTTTATTCATCCTAAGGGTGATGGCACACATGGCGATTTTGGTCAGTTTTTGAGCATGTGTTCTCACTCCGTTTGAAAACGCATGCATTTTTGACCATTTTCCATGCGTTTGGCTGCTTACAACCTGTTTATCTAGTAAGATAATTGAGAAAAACGGACAAAAACGCTTGCATTTCTAAAACGGACTGAAAATGCATGTTTAAAAACGCCATATGTGACATCACCCAAAGGGAGTGGTAGCGAACCTATGGCATGGGTGCCTGAGGTGGCACTCAGAGTGCTCTCTGTGGGCACTTAAGCTCAGCGCAGCGCAGCAGCGACACCTGGTGGACGTCGGAGGAACTACCTTAGTGAATCCCGGCCAGACCCGAATCCACCGCAGAGAACGCGCCGCTGGATCGCGAATGGACTGGGTAAGTAAATCTGCCCCCGTATCAACTAAAGGAAAAGAAACATAAGGAATCTTGGGGAAAAATTAAATTTATAATGCAACATATACAAAATGGGGGTCATTTACTAAGGGCCCGATTGGCGTTTTCCCGACGTGTTACCCGATTATTTCCGATTTGCGCCGATTGTACCTGAATTGCCCCGGGATTTTGGCGCACGCGATCGGATTGTGGCACATAGGCATCGGCATGCACGCAACAGAATTCGGGGGGCGTGGCCGAACGAAAACCCGACGGATTCGGAAAAACCGCCGCATTTAAAGACGCAAATTGTGTTGCGGAGCTTGCACTCAACTTCATCCAGGATAGGATCGTGAACTTCAGTGCATTTCAGGGAACTTCAGCGCAGCAGCACCACCTGGTGGACGGCGGAGGAACTACCTTGATGAATCCCGGCCGGACCCGAATCCAGCGCAGAGAACGCGCCACTGGATCACGAACGGACCGGGTAAGTAAATCCTGCTGCCGCTGCCTCTGCATGCCGTCCCCTATAGTGTCAGGGTCAATTATTGGATGTTTTAGATGCTATCTAGCTTCATTCTGTCACTCTGTCATGGCCATGCTGTTGCCCATAATTTTGGCATAATGGTGCGATTAAGCAGCCTCAGAGGCATCCATGCATGCTGCCCCTGCTGTTTCCTGTCCATTTCCGTGGTGTTTCCATCCTTTTCTGAGGTTCCCAGGTGTTTGGCCAAGCTTCCCTGTGCAGAGCCTTGGTCCCCTTGAAAAATGCTCGAGTCTCCCATTGACTTCAATGGGGCTCGTTATTCGAGACGAGCACTCGAGCATCGGGAAAAGTTCGTCTCGAATAACGAGTACCCGAGCATTTTAGTGCTCGCTCATCTCTAATTAAAAATCATTATTATATTATCAATCAATTATCAATATATTATCAATAATCAACATTATTATCATTTTATATTACAGCGGAAATACCATAAAAATCAATACTTAGTGGGCGAGTAGCTCTAAAAAAATAAACTAGAAAATTACGTTATTTCACTCTTATGGGACAGGTTAAATTTTATCATATTTGTTAACATTTTATTTAAAAAAAAAACAATTTCCCTAATAATATTCTCTGTGGTATTAAAGTTTAATTAGAGTTTTTCTTATTTTTTTGGGGAAAAAAATAAAAAAATGAAGAAAGCCAAAATAATTATAAAACTTATTCAATGACACTGAGATATATTATAGATATAATAGAACACTGGTGCTAGCTACACTCGATACAATGAATCTATATGGAATACAACATTGAGAACTAGACCTTTCCTGTAACAGTCAGGGGAGCGTTTCTCTAATATGAGCTAATTTTTAAAATTATTATTATGTGATTTTTTTTAGTTCTGATTCTTTTTTTTAATAAATCAACTTTGTTGGGCAAACAAAAAAAGGGACAATTTCACTGTTGTGGTAACAACGCATTTCGCTTCGGTTCTGGAGCTGTCACTTGGTGGAACAATGAGACATTGATCTATATTCTGTGTCCTTCCTCATAGGACAGGACAAGGTCGCCCGGCTCCTCAGGTTACCGTGCCTGACATTTAGATACAATGGGGCAGATTTACTTACCCGGTCCAGTCGCGATCCAGCAGCGCGTTCTCTGACGAGGATTCAGGTCTTTCGGGATTCACTAAGGTCCATGCGCCCGTTATCCAGCAGGTGTCGCTGCTGCGCCAAGGTCCACCGAAGTTTACCTGCTTCTTCCTGGTGCATGTGAGTGCTGATCTTGCAAAACAAGTTCTTTTTTAAATTCCGCAGCTTGTCCAAATCCGTCGGGTTGTCCGACGGCCACGCCCCCCAATTTCTGTCACATGGAAATCCCGGGGTAATTCAGCGCAAATCGGAAATATTCGGGAAAGCCGACGTAAGTGCGTGATTCGGACCCTTAGTAAATGAGCCCCGATGTTCCTACTAAGAAGAAAACGCCCCTCCGGGAAATCAGTCTCTATGGTTTACAGCCATCGCAACGCAATGGGGCAGATTTACCAAGAGTAGACTGTGCCACATCTATTGTCCTCCATCAGACACTGTGATGAGTCTGGCGCAGTATAAGACTGTTTCGTCACCGCTAATTTAGT
This sequence comes from Engystomops pustulosus, assembly GCA_019512145.1. Classification (NCBI taxonomy): domain Eukaryota; kingdom Metazoa; phylum Chordata; class Amphibia; order Anura; family Leptodactylidae; genus Engystomops; species Engystomops pustulosus. The sequence goes on along the minus strand of WNYA01001912.1, from coordinate 33,579 downwards.
GTATTCTATGGGGTTTTTTTTTGTTGAAGTCCCACCCATTTGAATGAAGCCACACCCCCTCATTGGATCGGTCGTGAAAATGTTTATAAAACCTTTCATAAATGAGGTGCACAAGGTGTAGGGCAGTTTGGAAGCACAGATTACACCAAGAATTGGCTCTGACCTGATTCTCCCTAAGGGAAGATATATAAAAAGTATCTAAAAGTTATAAAATACAATCCTATCCTGCACCAGTTTACAGTGCCTGACGTTGGATGATAATTCTGGTCTAGTTTGAGGCCGTCTAGTCTAACTTTACACCTCATTATCTGGCCGACACCTCATTTACCAATAAACCCCGCCCCCTTTTATTAGGCCACACCCTTTGGTCATACTAGTTGTAAAAGTGTCTTAAACCTGCTCATAACCCTTGATAAATGTGACCTTATTCTAAACATTTTTAGAAACCTCTCTTTGAAGGGCTCCATGCAGCTCCAGTGGAGGCTCCAGATTTCCATGGATTCTGGTCAATGGTTAAGTCTAATGGGACACAGGAACACGGCTGAAGCTTTGGTGGGACTGTACAGAAGTAAATATGTTTTTCTAAAAAAACATATTTAAAACTTTTTTAACTTTTTTTTTTAAAGTTAAACATAACAGTAATACAGCACTTGGATTTCTCGAAGTTCACAGAATTGTCACAATGGATGCTTTTGACAGCCTGCAGCCACCACACATGGGTTTTTTTGATGTTTTATTCCAGGACATAAATCCCATCTGTCATCTACAGAAGGTCAATAAACCTGAGCCAAGACGTTCAGGTTGCCAGGAGTCAGAGATCGGAGTCGGAGAACAATCTCCTCATGGAATTTGTGTCAAGAAAACTGACACATTTAAGAAGTCATTGGGCTGCACATCCGATGCCACCTGACCCTATCATAAAATGGATCAGTAAATTGACCCAAGAACTTTGTTCAGGAGCAAAATTTGGGCATCTGACAATGGGGCAGATTTACTTACCCAGTCCTGTCACGATCCCGCGGTGCGTTGTCCGACGAGGATTTGGGTCCGACGTGATTCACGTAGCTTGTGATTTCCTGCATCCGTCGCTTCTGCGCCGAGGTCCGCCGGAGTCCACCTGCTTCTTCCCGGTGCTTGTAAGTGCTGATCTTGTGACACATTTCTAATTGTTAAATGCCGCGCGTTGTTCGAATCCGTCTAGATGTCCGACGGCCCGCCCCCCAATTTCTGTCGCGTGAAAGCCGGCGCCGAAGTGCCAAAATCCGATCGTGCGCTAAAATCCCTGGGGCAATTTGGCACAAAACGGAAATCATTGGGAAACCTGACGAAAATGCGTCCGACGGGCCCTTAGTAAATGAGCCCCTATCTCTTCAGTGGAGGTGGGGGAGGCCCCTCTACAGAAATCAAGAAGCTCATGGGTGGTGCACCTGTTTCAGCGTCTCAGGGCTGAATTTTTAGGCAGAGGTGTAACTTAAAACTGAGTCGCCCCAGTGCAAAACCCATACTGAGCCCTCAACTATATTGGGACGCATTTACTTACCCGGTCCAGTCGCGATCCAGCAGCGCGTTGTCCGACGAGTATTCAGGTCTGCCGTGAATCACTAGGGTCATGCGCCCGATATCCAGTAGGTGTTGCTGCTGCTCCAAGCTCCTACTTCTTCCTGGTGCATGTGAGTGCTTGATCTTGCGACACAAATTGTTTTTTTAAATTCTGAGGTATTTCCGAATCTGTTGGGTTGTCCCACGGCCACGCCTCCTGATTTCTGTTGCGTGAAAGCCGGCACCGATGCGGCACAGTCCGATCGCGTGCAGCAAAAACCCAGGGAAATTTGGCCCAAAACAGAAATATTCAGGAAACCCGATGAAAGTGTGTTGATTATTGTGCTATACTCTTCGTATGAGAAGGCCAACTAAGGCTTCTGGTCCCACTTGACCAGAACCTGGATACCCCCCTGCTTTCAGGAAATGCTCTCTGGCTAAAGACATTCAAAGTAGCTATAGAAGTTCTAGAAGTTCTTCTAGAAGTTAGAAGACTGATGACAATGACATGGATGTGATGAGTCTCTTCTTAAGATTTGGGATATTGTCCAAGTCCTGGAGAATGTGGAGGAAACCTATGATAAATGTCCCTCATAGAGGAGATCGCTTTGTCACAAAAACATTGACTTAAAATTATCACAAAAATTCTGTAAATACAAGATCTAACATTAACGAGTCAGTACACATGAGAGAAGGGAACTCTTACCTCCCCGTTGAAGAAACAGAAGATTGTAGCAACAAGTAATCCCTGGGAAAAAGAGAACATTATTACTATCATCGCAGAACACGTACAGAGATGTCATTGTTAAAGGGGGTTTCCAGCTCCTCATACCACTAATGACTTATCCATAGGATCATTAATAGTTGCCATTTTGCTCTCATTCTCTATGGAGCAAGAAGAACAGAGTTCCGACCATAGAATATAAGATCGGGGCAGGGGTGCCCCACCCATCAACTACTAGTGACCTATGCAATGGACTACCCAACTTTTTTAAGAGCTGTAGAGGGGTGGGGCTCATCTCTAAGACCCCCCACACCTAATTACCATTCTATCCAACCAGGAAGATGGGAGTCTGGCTTCAGCCATTGAAGTTTAAGGAGCTGCTGTCTCCATAACATCCATGTAACTCAATGGCGAGGGAAATGAGGGTATAGGCCCCTCTGATCAGATAGGGGCCCCGACCATCCATCTTGATATCAGGGTTTCTTGGCCCAATAATCTTACATTTCCTGATGTCTAATGATATGGATTCCAAAAGTGTGGAATGGAGAATCCTTCAAACTCAAATATCAATGACTCCTAACCGTACAAACCAAATGACCTGCAAAACATGTCGAGTTTGTGGACATCTGTCTAAAAGTGGTTGGACCAAGGTGTAAAATTGGGCATAGGGATGGGAATGTTTGGAGTCATGGATGTCCTACAATGGTGGTCAAGGATGAAACTCTACTGCCTGCGGCAAGCTACAGAACGGAACCCCCTCTCCCCTAACCAGAAGTAATATATCAGGTTCTGCTTTATAGACGTTGAATGCGCCCCTGATGCTGCCCCCCATCTTGCTCCAGTTGGTGCTGCGTCAGGCAAGAGGCTCAACTCGCCTCATGGATGGTGCACCTCTGATGGTAGTCACCAATAATGGAGGACAAGTGGTTGATGGCCCCTCCCAAACACTTGAGGACATGCATCTAAGAGGAGAATAATGTCTCCAGATATAGGTGGAATGTGAAGATACCTGATAATGCATCAATATGTGCATAATGTAGTCATAGATTTCTCCTGCCAGACGATTCTCCGGCCTCCACGGAATGATAACAAACTGGATACCCAGCAGCGGCACCAGAATTAATGTGGCTCTGACAGCTTTCATGTACATGTTGGACTCAGCTCGGTGAGTGTCCCGTAACTTCGTCACCAGAACGAGGACAATGTTCAGGAGAAAGAACAAGTTGACCTGGAAAGCAGAGAAGTTCAATGTCAATGAATTCATTATGGAGAGTCTCTCAACCTATCACTCACTGGATCGTTAGAATGTGACAATTTAGGTGGTTACCGATACAATTGGACATTCCTGATCTACGTTTGATGGAAGGGTGTAGACCATCTGGCTGCAATGGGGCATCTAGAGATGGAGGAGTAAGCTAATTCTGGTTAAATCAACACTCAACACTCAATGGTGTTGAGTTCATGAGAAAGACTACCTTCTCCTACACATTGAAGTTAGCCAAATCCTAAATTTCACAGGACCGCCAGTGATCTGATGTGTATAGTGGAGCTCAACGCTGATGGAGATGTCTGGGGATAGAAGACTCAACATGTCCAGGTCCTTCAAAGGCGTCTTTGGAGTTTTCTGATGGTGGTTTAAGCTTCCAAGTAATGTATGGGGAACACAAGAGGAAGAGCTGTAGCCAGTTGAAGGCACAATGGCCATAAAGATTACCGGGCAAGGGCAATCAAGCACCAGATCAGTATTGATTTGGGTATCTTGGGCTCCTGTGCAGTAGAAGTTGTCCTGTTCATGGAAGTGCGTTGGCTGGCTAATAACGTGGGGACCCCCTCCACTAAATTGGGTGGGAAAGCTCCAAGTAGAGAGATAACTGTAAATAACTTGCTCAATATATTTGAATCTATTGCATGTCCGACACTGGACCATACCATCCCAACCCAACCCCCCTACCCCAATCCAGTGGGACAGTCCTAGATGTGCTGTACTTGACTCCCGGGTCAATACTAAAATATCCCACCAGTGTCAAGCAGTGTCGGAATGGGTTTCCTTAGGCCCACCAGAGAAAATCAATCTGGGGGCCCACCGGAGGATCCTCTGGTACTCTGGTGGGCCAGTCCGACACTGGTGTCAAGTCAAGTTGGCGACTGCTGCGTCTGGATTTCTCTCTTCCGTCTTTAAGAAAATACAAGACTCTTACCAGCAGAGCAGCCATGATTGGCCCATGGACAATATATAAAAGATGCGTCTCCACGCTCATCCAGCAACTGTGGAAAAAAAGGCAAGGTTACATTTTAGAAGAAAGATGAATGTGAACATTAAAGGGAACCTGTCATCAGGTTTTACCCCAATAAACTCCCAGCAGTCTTGGGTAGGGGATGAAATGTCCCAGAATCAGGCAAATATGACTCTTCTCATCCCATATTTACATGAGATAAGTCAAGTTTAGTAGTTGCAGGGGTAGTGTCATTTTAGGAGCCTCTATCTTCTGTTCCATAGCATCTAGAAACATGCTGCTGGTGTCATATTAAAGATAAGGATCTCATCTTTTAGATTACATAAGATCTACAGAAACTGAGATACAGGCAGCTAAAGAGATGGGTGGAAATGCAAGCTGTAGCTAAAAATCCAGTTCCCACCTATTTCTAACTGCATTCATGTCCAGTTCTGTAGCACAAAAAATTAGATTTTTACCTTTAATAGAAAACATAAAGCATGTTTCTAGGTGCTATATAAGAGAAGATAAGGGCTTTTGAAGTGACACTACCCCTGCAACCACTAAACTTGACTCACCTCATGTGAAGATGAGGTGAAATGAGTCATATTTGCCTGACTTTGGAGGAGATTTTTTTATATAGGTAATTGAGTGAGATTTCATATTAAAGAGGGAATTCTAGAAAGGACATTTCACCCCTTACCTGAGAGGGTGGTATTTTTTTTTAAAAAACAACCTATTTAATAAAAAGAGTCCTAAATGACCAAATGTCCTGATATATGAAGTTACAGAAAACCTGTTATACATAAAAATATCATCAAATCATTCTTGACCCAAATCCACAAAAGACTATGGGGCTCATTTACTAACGGCTCCGCGGCCGCACCTTCGTCGGGTTTCCCAAATTTTTCCGTTTTGGGATGAATTCCCATGGGATTTTGGCACACGCTATCAGATTTTGGCACAATCTCGCCGGCTTTCGCGTGACAGAAATGGGGGGGCGTGGCCTTCGGACAACTCGACGGATTCGTAAAAACCGCAGAATTTAAAAAACTAAATGTGTCGCAAGATCAAGCACTTACATGCACCGAGAAGAAGCAGGTGAACTCCGGCGGACCTCGGCGCAGCAGCGACACCTGGTGGATATCGGGCGCACGACCTTAGTGAATCCCGGCAGAACCCGAATCCACGTCGGACAAGGCACCGCGGGATCGCGACTGGACCAGGTTAGTAAATGAGCTCATATTTTAGAGATCATATTTTGTCCCCTACTTAAGGACACCCGACTTACAGACGACCCCTAGTTACAGACGGACCCCTCTGCCCCCTGTGACATCTGGTGAGGTCTCCGGATGTTACTATAGTCCCAGGCTGCAATGATCAGCTGTAAGGTGTCTGTAATGAAGCTTTATTGATAATCCTTGCTCCCATTACAGCAAAAAATTGTCACTGGGACAAACAAATTTTTTGTCTGGAGCTACAATTATAAAATATACAGTTTTGACTTACATACAAATTCAACTTAAGAACAAACCCAAAGAACCTATCTTGTATGTAACCTGCCTGTATATTAACAATGTAACAATAAAATACACAATAAAGACCCATTGACCACTTACTTGTCATTGAAATATTTTGTTCTGGCAAAGGCGTGAATCGATGTCGGCACTAATGGAAATCCTGAAAAACAGGAAAGTATAATAAGGTTTCCCTTAAAGGGGTGGTACATCATCACTAGCAGCGCTTCTAGATTGGAGCTGAGACTTATAAATTGAATCTTTCTAAGACTGAACTTCTTGTCTTCTGATTTCCCGTCGCCTTCCGAATACAGTTTAAAATAATCACCCTCATCCACAAAGCTCTGCACAATGCTGCACCTCCCTGGGGGAGTTACCAGAGCCCCTCTATGTTGTAGCTTCACAGGCTGTTACACTTTCTTCCCTGTAACAGCCTGTGAAGGACTCTGGTAATTCCCCCCTAGAGCCAATTCTGGCTCATTTATATAATTTTAAAAGTTGATTTTAGAAGGAAGGAGGTCAAAGAGAACAAATATAAGAAGTTTAAAGTGTCTGGATTTATGAGTAATTAAAGGGATGGATGCACTTACCCCAGCCCAGGAGATAATACCAGTGCAGATGCTGTTCTTCCGCAAACACGGCCACCACTATCAAGGTGTGGAGGTAGATGCCTTCACACAACATCCAGAAATAGTTACATCCCATCATATACTGGTGGAAGAACTGGAGAACCTTGCAGCTCACCTGGAAGATACAAATCGGGAATGTGTCAGAGAGGGGGTGGACCACCAGGCTGATTAAAGCGGGTTTCCCACCAAACATGGTGGATAGGGTCTAACTTGGTGATCAGTGAGGGACTCAGTGATGAGAAACCCACAGATCACGAGAATGGGGGGTCCAATGGGGTCCCAGGTGCCTCCGTTGGACCCCTACGCATGTCCCTTCTGCTCCAGTCATCTCTATGGAGCTGAAGGACATTGCTGAGCTTTCAGCCTCAGGTGGCTCCTCTGCTCCTGTCCCGGATCAGTCTCTCTGATCCCGTCCTACAACCGGGTAGACATGTCCCCCCCCCCCCTAGGGTTGTATATTTTCTCGGAAGGGTTTTTCGTTTATCCAATGATTGAATCCTTTGTGCGCAGGTCGTACATGTGATTGGTTAATAATGTTGTGGTCAGCCACCACTTTTTCTCCAGGAGATGTCTTTATTTACTTGGTGGGGGGTAAGAGTGAATGTGGCGATTCTACAGTTTGTGTGCCATCAGATTCGGAGGTCTGCACATTGTATGGTGATATGAGATGGAAAGAATTCCCTACAGACATGAGGAGAGAACTGCCTGTAGAGTCCAGAGACATGAGGAGAGAACTGCCTGTAGAGTCCAGAGACATGAGGGGAGAACTGCCTGTAGAGTCCAGAGACATGAGGAGAAGAGAAATTCCTACGGAGCTCAGATACAGAATTAGTAAGATGAACATATCTGGTGCATGGCACAAAAAAAATGCTGCTGCACTGAAAGGTCCTTAGAATACAGGGTTTTTTTTTTATCGGTAAACGGGTGAGAATTCACACAAAAGAGGAAATTCTAGAGAGGACATTTCAGCCCCGACCGGAGTGGACTAGAAGTTTAATGGTGACAGGTTCCCTTTCTGCTGACAGGTTCCCTTTAAAAGGAAGAAGTCAGAACTAGCAGCTGTCCCCTCCACCAATCTTACTCGAGAACAAGCGAGACCGACTTGGTAAGAGAGAGACGACCCAGAACACAAAGGGGGAACCACCTCCCTGGGCCGTATGACCTCTCTTATAAAAAAAAGGTACCATGAAGGTCCATCTTAGGATCCCGACTCAAGAAACAAGATTCGCTGGTCCGATAAATCAGATAAACTTACCCTTCATGTCTGGAGGAAAATCCTGACGCCTCAATACATAGGAATTTTTGGCCCTTTTTTGTAATCACCTTATTTTCCTTCGTCTTCTGGATGCAGGGAGTGAACGGCCCCGGAATAATCTCCAATATTACTAATGTCACCTCCTTAAGACAAGCTCTTCGGAGCTGCGACGGGTCATCCCTATACAATGCTTAGTTCCTAATAGTCGTCTAGACAGTTAGGTAATGCGGTCCATAATGGGGACAACCTCATCTCCCTTCCGCTTCGCACCCTCCTATTGGGCCATAGCATCCGGCCCTGGCAGAAGAAATGCAGGGGCCCTTAATATGGATAAAAATGATTAGGGAAATCAGTAAGAAAATAGGATTGGATTGAACGGAACATCACGGAGTACGCAGTAAATCATGATGGAAATTATCATCTATTTACGAAACACAAACATGTTAGAAGCGGAACTTATTGTTATTCCATCATAAGAATAAAAGGGCACACATCCAAACACTAATCATTTATTATGTAATACCTTTTGCATGGCCTGGGGGGCGGTGCAAAGGGCGCAGCTCCTCCTGCTCTATAATATGCTCCCTTCAGATATGGACACTATGTAACAATTGCTCAGCTCCTCCTGGCATAACATTATGCCCTGCAGATCAGGATACGATGTACAACAGTTCAGTCCTGCTTATGCTCATAACATACTGCCGCAGTAGGACACTGTACAATCTGCTCAGGTCTCTCCCTCTATAACATGCCGCTGGCTGCAGATAGGACACTAGGTACAAATCTGCTCAGTCCTCCTGCTCTATGACATGCCTGCGCCATGCAGTAGGCACAAAAGTACAATTGCTCAGCTCATCCTGCCTCTACAACATGCTGCCGGCAGATAGGAACACTATTACAATCTGCTCAGCTCCTCCTGCACTATACATGCTGCCTGCAGAAGGACACGATGTACAATCTGCGTAGCTCCCTCTGCTCTATAAACATGCTTCTCCAGATTAGGACACTATGTACAATCGGTCTCAGCTCCTTCTGCTGCTATAACATCTCGCCTGACAGATAGGACACAATTACAATCTGTAAGACTTCATCCTGCTCTACAACATGCTGCTCGTGCAGTAGGACACTAGTTGTCCAATCTTGCTCAGCTCCTCCTGACTCTATACATAAGCTCCTGCGATAGGACACACTATGGTCAATCTGCTCAGGCTCTCCTGCTCTATAACCATGTCCTGCAGATAGGACCTATGTACAATCTGCGCTAGCTCCTTCTGCCTCTAGTAACGCTGCCTGCAGATAGGACACAATGTACATCTGGCTCGCTCATCCTGCTCTACACATCTGCCTCAGATAGGACACTATTGGTACAGATCTGCATCAAGTCCGTCCTGCTTCCTTATGAACATAAACGTGGGCATGCAGATAGGGACAACTTTATAATCTGCTCAGTCCTCCTGTTACTATAACATTGAAATCCTAGCAGACCAGGACACTACTATGTCAACTGACAACGCCCCTTGCTCGATATACACTACTCTGCAGATAGGACACTATGTTACAATCTGTTCAGCTCCTCCTCTCTATATACGTCATGCTGCACTGCGATCGGCCCTATGTACATCTGCTCAGCCGGCCTCCTGCTCTATAAAGCGTGTGCGCTTGGCATATTATATGACAGCTAAACTGTACATCTACAACACGCTCCTCGCTCTATACACATGACGGCCTGTAGCTATAGGGAAACTATGGACATCTGCTCAGCTCCCCTGCTCTAGAACTGATGCCTGCGATGAAGGACACTATATCCATCTCTCGCTCCTTCCTGCACTAAAATGGGTCTGATTAGGACCTACATGGGGGTCATTTACTAAAGTCCCGATTCGCGTTTTTCCCCAAGTGTTTAGCCACCGGGAATTATTTCCGATTTGCCTCCGATGTACCTGATTGCCCCTGGATTTGGCGCACTCGCGATCGGATTGTGGCCTGCCTGGAGGGCATCTCGGGAATCGGCAGGGAACGAAATCGGGCGTGTCGAACGCAACGCTACTGACTGGGTGATTCCGAAAAACCGCCGGCAGTTACAAAAAAATTCACTTAACGGTTATCCAGGATAGGCCGGTTGAATTTCATGGATTTCGGGCGCAGGGCAGATCAGCGCACCCATGGGGAACGGCGAGTGAACTTTTTACCTTGAAATTCCCCGTCCGGGCCGATCCAGCGCAGAGTAACACGCCGCGTGATCGCAAGGCGGTAAGTAAATCGCCGATGTATCATCGGGGCCTCAGCTCCTTTCTTTTTATAACATTGCTGCCGGTCAGATTAGACAAAACTTATTATAATCGTCTTTCAGCTCTTTCTGGCTGCTACAACAGCTGCCGCACTATGAACACTTTGTAAATCTGTTCAGCTCCTTCTGCTCTATAACTGCTCTGTTGAAGAGACATCAAAATTTCTAGTATGATTTTATCTTGCCTTTGGAAGAGTTTTAGACTCAGATCACTCTGAATGAGCAGCAGCCGAGATACAGACAGGAATGTAAGAATTCCTCCTTCTATTTATTTCGATTATTGCCATTGGAAGACATGAACACTGTACAAATTCTGACTCTGTAACTGAAGGTGAAGTACTCTGCTCCGAGGATACAGGCATCGCCGCTCAAATAAAGCAAACATTCTCCTCCTCTTGCAACATTGGTCTGCATTAGGAATAGTGCACTCTTCTTAAAGGTGGGGTCTTGGGTCAATATTACCAAACATGGAGCTGCTGATATTACATCTAAGATGCATTGGGAATAAATAAGGGTCGTTCACACTTCAGTTTTTCAGAATGCCAGTTTTTGAAGCCAACATCAGGCTTGGAGTATAATGGGGACATTTACTACCGTACACATCGTCGATCCCCGCTAGGTGCTGTTGTCCGACACGATCCGACATGTGTCCGCTTTCCAGCCGCTTCACTCAACTGTCCGCCGGAGTTCACCTTCTTCCGCGCTCAGGGTCCGCCGGAGTTCACTCTGTCTTTTCCGGTGCATGTAAGTGCAGTACTTGGACACACTCATTTGAATGTTTAAATCCCGAGACGTTGTCCAAATCACGTTGGATCGTCTGTCCGCCTCCCCCGATTTTCTGTTGCATGAAAGTCGGCGCAGGGCGGCAAACCCTTCGAATGCGGTGCCATTACTTTAAACACCTTCCCTCGCGATGATACCCGAGGTGGCGGTGTCCGAGAACGGATCCGACATGTGTCGCTCTTCCCGACTCGTTCCGCTTGGAATTCACCTGTCTTCCCCGCTAGGTCTGCCGGAGTTCACCTTCTTTCCCCCCGCTCAGGTCCACCGGAGTTCACTTCTTCTTCCCGTGCATGTAAGTGCATGACTTGGGACAGCAATTTTGGAATTAATCCCGCGCGTTTGTCGAATCTGTATTGGATCGTCCATGGCCGAGGAGGCGCCGTCCCCGGTTTCTAAGTTTGCAAAAAAACGTTGGCGCATGCGCCAAAAACCCCGCTTCTAAATGGAGGCGCACATTGAAATCGTCGGGGTTCGACGATTAGTTGGCGGAACGCGGACCCTTAGTAAATGAGCCAAATGGAGGGTCCTTTCACCATTTCCTACGGTGTGATCCTGTGTTTTTTGCTCAGTTGCAATGATACCCCTCGCTCCTTAAACCCAAGAGTGAAGGAAGAGAAGAAATGAGGACTGAGCTGTGCCTCCTCACATAATAAAGTGGCACAGTGTGCGCAATAAGGTCCTCGAGAAATTTAACAATCTGCTTGGGGCCCTCAAAAATACAAATCTCTATGTGCTAGTGTCCCCAGTGGGGATTAGCATAACGGAGATTCCTGGTTTGGAAACCAGGAGGAGACTAAGATGAGACTGTCCATTCCCTTGTCTACCTTATTGGTGGGTTTGGACCCATTACACCAAGGGGTGAGTTAAAATTAAATCTACCACCAGGATGAAGGATTGTAAACCAACACACTGACATATGGTGTCACCCCCTCTGGCAGGATCTCTCTTCTGTAGCCTGTATGCCTTTGTTTTTAAGAAAAGAGGTTTTAAAAATTGATGCAGATAGGCCGGCCGCTGCCCAAGCTCTATTGACATATACGGAGTCTGAGCCCCTGAGGCTCATTTGCTCAATTTCTGAACCTTTTATTATAAAACAATGTCCTAAGAAGCTAAAAGAAAAGCAGAATCTGCCAGACGGGGCACTCACCAGTATGTCACTGTGCTTGTTTACAATCCTTCATCCTGGTGTGTGTAGATTTCCTTTAAAGGGCACCTACGACCACAAATCTACCTATAAGGTAGATTGGGTGGTAGGTGGGTTAATGGGACGTGTAGGAGTGCCTTTAAGGGCTAAGTCCTCACGTCCCAAGAACCTTTTGTAATAACTTTATTTGGTATTAAAAGAATTCAAATTTACTTATGTCGGCTACAGCGTTGCGTGGAGTAGCCGCATCTGGATGAACTGAGGCGTCTTTCCACGCCCCCGGTAGCCATTTTACCCCTCTCACTCACCCATCTTCGGCGCGCAAGCGTAGCTGCGCGACCGCGTCCGCGATGCCTGCCGTCTGCGGCATGCGCAGAAGAGCAGGCCGCGCCGCGCTGCTGGCGGTCACAACTCCGAAACGGCGGGGCCTGCTTTCTGCGCATGCGACAGACGGCAGGTCGCCGGACGAGGGCGAGCAGCTACGGGAGTTGCGCGCCGAAGATGGGTGAGAGAGGAGGGTTAAAATGGCTACCGGGGCGTGGAGTAGCCGCCTCAGTAATCTCATTGCGCTACTCCGCCCGGCTAGGTAGCAGATAAGTAAATTTGAATAAATACCAAATTAAGTTATTAAAAAAGTGCAAGGGAAGTGAGGGATAGCTCTTAAACGGGCTCTCCTCACGTCCATTGATCCACATCCACCCAATCTACCTTATAGGTAGATTTGTGGTGGTAGGTTCCTAAGTATTTGATGGGGCGCCGCAAGTTGTAACATTGCTTGAGGACTCCCAAATGTCAAATCCCCCTTGTTGACCCCCAGTATGGTAATCCTGGAGCAGAATGGTCTTCAAATGGTTTCTAAAGTTATCCCTACTGTAGTCCTGGAGGTGTTTCTCTAGAACAGGATTATTTGTTCTTCATAAAATTGGACCTTCCTATAATCATGAAGAAGCGATAGTAATTATATAACGTTCTCGGATTACACTCGGAAGGAAAGGCCCGGATGGTGCTTAGGATTTTATGACCCAACTTAGAATTTTATGGTCCATAAAATAATCGATAAACAAGGGCAGAGAATTTCTACGTTCATACTCTTATCTCACTGCTCTTCCTCGTCATGGGCTCTCTGCTCCAGTCCTGGCCACTTTAAGAAACTGTGACCTGCTGCCTCTGCTGCACCTGTGACCTGCAGCCTCTGCTGCACCTGTGATCTGCAGCCTCTGCTGCACCTGTGACCTGCAGCCTCTGCTGCACCTGTGACCTGCAGCCTCTGCTGCACCTGTGACCTGCAGCCTCTGCTGCACCTGTGATCTGCAGCCTCTGCTGCACCTGTGACCTGCAGCCTCTGCTGCACCTGTGACCTGCAGCCTCTGCTGCACCTGTGACCTGCAGCCTCTGCTGCAACTGTGACCTGCAGCCTCTGCTGCACCTGTGGGTTATTTAAAGTACAACTGTTAAGTATAAAAACTTTTGCCTAACTCTGCACTAAGCAAAAATAAGCACATCTCTAATTTACTGTTATTAGCTATTAGCAGAGGCTTTACCTTGCCCCCTCCCCCCCAGGCTAATCTCCATTTGCCATGCTTCCTGGTAACAATAGGAAACTGTATAGAACAGCGAGAAACGACAAGAGGCTTGTAAGGCGGGGCTGTAGGATCTTAAGTGATGTAACAAGCATGTGACTCAACACATGCTTCAGGTCGTCTAATTACAAACCCGCTGTCCTGCATCATCTGAAAGTCCTTAGTGTTCTGACAAAAGACCTTCAGTGATGTCACAAGCATGTGACTCTGATCGACCAATTATAAACACGCTGTCCTGTTCTGGCTTCATTGCCCTGAGCTGATGTCACAGCCCGGAAGTGCCCGCCCACATCAGGAATAACTGAATCTAATCTTCTATATACCAGATATATCTCAGGTTAGGAAGAAGCCAGCAGCCTGATACAGGTATCGTTGGAATTGTTATCAAAGGATTTCCAACTGGGCAACACAATTTTTTGTTAGTAACTTTACAGTTACGCTCTAAGGCAGTTTCTCCCACAGGAAGTCTCCGATCTTGTTAGTGTCCTTCAAAGTTGCTTCTCATTTTATGTCTAATTACCTGTTTTTCTGACCTTGCTTTTGGATCTGACTCTCAGCCCCTTGCCCTGACCCCCTGGTTATATTCTAATTGACTGTGAATCGGTGCCCTGAGGCTGCGTACACATGTGGCGTTAACGCAAAGGAGAAGAAGAGATTTGACAAATAAAATTGCTGTCAACATTAGATTTACAAAATGCATGTGTGAACGCACCCTGACATTTGCATGTTTATTGGATTGCACTTACCCTGCACTCATAAATTTTGGATTGTACTTTGAATATGTCTTTGCCTGTCTCCTCCCATGAAACCAAACTCCACCAATGCTGAAAAGATGTTACAATGACATCACACTCTGCCAATGACATCAAGGTCCATCAAGAATAGTTAGCTCCACCTACAACACCAGACTCCACCTATGACCCCGTAGTCCACCTTTGCTACCTGGATTTGATCTAAGTTCCATCTATGAAACCAGGCTCAACTCATAACACCATTTTTTGCCTACGATAAGAGGACAGGAGGACAAATTAAGTAATTAGGATATACAGCACAATGTATATATTTGGACGGTTTCCATATATATTAACACCATGATCCACCCATGACACTAAGCTCCACCAATGCCATAAAGATGCAACAGTGACATCAGGCTCTGCCAACGACATCTAGATGCACCTAGAAAATTTAGCTCCACTAACAACACGGACTCCACCTATGACACCAGACTCCACCTACAACACGGACTCCACCTATGACACCAGACTCCACCCATGGCACCAGACTCCACCCATGGCACCAGACTCCACCCATGGCACCAGACTCCACCCATGGCACCAAACTCCACCCATGGCACCAGACTCCACCTATGGCACCAGACTCCACCTACAACACGGACTCCACCCATGGCACCAGACTCCACCCATGGCACCAGACTCCACCCATGGCACCAGACTCCACCCATGGCACCAGACTCCACCCATGGCACCAGACGCCACCTATGACACCAGGCTCTGAATATGACAACAGGCTCCGATATATATGACAACAAGCTCCACTCATGTTACCAAGCCCCACTTAGGACATCACGCTTCAACCTATAACAATAAGCTCCACCATAGGCACCAGATTCTAATTTATAATACCAGGCTCCATCTATGACACCAGGCTCCATCTATGACACCAGGCTCTGAACTATGACACCAAGCTCCACCTATGAGTCCAGGCTCTACTCAGGGCCTGCCTGCAATTCCCTGCCTGCAATAAGAGGACATTAGGACAAATGAAACCTTATGCAGGAGTGAACCATCCATAGTTGAGCCTGTTGCCTCAGGCAGTACCAATTGCAGCATCAGGAGGGCAGTGACCTGCTATAAAGAAGGACATGACCCCTAAAAAATAGTGTCTCTTCCCACCTAATGTCAGCATGTGTGTGAGACTGTATGGAGAACCTGAGAACCTGCTTACTAAAAATATAACCTGATATATTACAAGTGGATGAGGCGTAGGGGGCGCCATTCTGTAGCTATAGATTAGTCAGTAATGATGATACACAATGCATATATTTGGACGGCTTCCTCACATTTGAAGTGTCTCGGAGTCAGTAAATTCCTGGAAGCGGCTGGGATTTGGCAGTGAAGAGGTAAATGTCTGATTGTGTCACCTCGTGTTAGAGGCGTCTCTCATCGGCAGAGAAGACAATTGCCAGGAGACGTTGCGAGGCCCGGCGGTGTATTGCAGGTGTCAGGTCGGCTCGCACAGAGATTGAGTTGTCTATCAACTGCGCGATGGTGACAAAGGAAAGTCACGAAAGTTGCTCAGATCAGCGATAGCGTCTGAAGAGAGGAGACAAGGCGTCTCCAGGTTATCCTCAAGACATGGCGAAGAAATGGGAAACTTCTGGAGAGACGTGAACTTGTCCTGCCGACCCAATGTACTTCTGTGTAATAACACAGGCGATAAGTGGGAAGAATACCGCCATATAGTGCACACATAAACAGCTGAAGAACAACTTTATACAACATTGATATGAGATGAAACTTTAATACCGCCATATAGTGCACACATAACCAGCTGAAGAACAACTTTATACAACATTTTATACCACCATAGAGTGCACATGTACTAATACAACTCCTTACTGTGCAACTACATACAATTACCCATGTAATAAAACAATACTATACAATGTAACCTTATAGGGGTGGATACGGCACCCATGTACCAGAATAATGGCGTACAGCACCCCGGTAATAGAGTTCTCCCACGTCCTGGCGATCGCCTTCCATCCGTTATTTATATATAGTGTTAATTATCTACTTCATTGAGTGTGATAATGAGAAAAGTCAGACTGACTGCAATGTAATTTGTTCTACTCTGATAGTAATGTATAGATCTGACAGCTCCCCCCCTCCCAGATACATTTCATATACATCTCAGAGCTCGGGTTCTGGATTTTCACTGGGCATGAGGAGAATTTTCATTCTTGTCACTTTTGGGAAGTTTAATGACTTTTCTTCCCTCCGTAACTGATAGATTCGTTCTTAAATTGCAAGTGACCTGCTTGACATTCCAGGGGGAGACGGTACAGTATATACTAGAACACTTAGACTATGTCTGGTATATGGATTCTTGGGTATATGGGATTGTCCCATAAAGTATAATATTGGGATACAATACAGGATGTAACTCACGATCAGTGCAGGATAAGTAATGTCATGTATGTACACAGTGACTGCACCAGCAGAATAGTGAGTGCAGCTCTGGAGTACAATACAGGATGTAACTCAGGTTCAGTACAGGATAAGTAATGTCATGTATGTACACAGTAACAGCACCAGCAGCAGAATAGTTTGTGCTGGCTCATTCTTCTGTGCACTGCTGACGGGTGTGGCTGTTGCTGCTGAGCTCCTGAACCACCTGGAGCAAACCCAATCCACCCAGGCCTGCTCTCTCCTCCCCAGGGAGGGAGTGGGTTGCTGGGATGAGTGAAGCAGGAAAGTCCCAGGCTCCTGTCTCCCGGACCAGGCCGGCGGAGGGCAGGAGAAGCCAGTTACCAGCCAAAACGGAGGGTGTAAGAAGATCTGCCCGGAGCCAAGGACGCAGCGATATGACCTCGGCTGCCACCCCCAAGACCCAGAGAAGCCGCAAGGTCTCCAGAACACAGAAGATCAAGGCAAGTGACATCAGCCTAAGTGCTCCTCCTGGAAAGCTGGGTGTATGTGCGGGAAAGCTGGGTGGTTCAGCTGAAAAGCTGGGTGCTCACGGAGGTGTACAAAAAGCATGGGGTGACCTTAAGGCCCGGGAGTCTGCTACTGTCTATGGCTCCCGGATTGCTGAGCACCTCCGTGAGTACGAGGAAGCTGGAAAAGCGCTGAGGAGGCTCCAGGAGGAGATAAGGGAGACCTTGGCCCTAGCGGGGGTGGCCACTAAGAAGAAAAAGTCTGATCTTATTACCACCATAGACAGACTAAAAGCCGAGGTCACCGCTCTGCAGGAAAAGCGTCATCTAATCTGCGAGCACAGCGGTCTGTTTCGTGAAAAATTGGAGAATGACGCCCGGTTTGAGGAGATGCGTCAGGAGCAGTTAAGAAAGCAGAAGGGGCTTCAGATCCAGGCGGATGATGGCGATGGAGATGATGAGGAGGATGAGAAAGACCAGCCGTGTCCATCTGGTGGCCTGAACCAACACTAGCAGGCCTCGCACGACAGGCTGCCTGCAGAGCAAGCGCCATTACCATCAGGCTGCGGCTCTGCCAACCTGGAGGAGGAAAGTGATGGCGTGCTCACGGAGGTGTGGAAAAGGCATGGGGAGATCTAAAAACCCGGGAGTCTGCTACCATCTATGGCTCCCGGATTGCTGAGCACCTCCGTGAGTACGAGGAAGCTGGCAAGGCGCTGAGGAGGCTCCAGGAGGAGGTACGGGAGACCATGGCCCTAGCGGGGGTGGCCACTAAGAAGAAGAAGCCTGATCTTCTAACCACCATCAACAGGCTTAAAGCCGAGGTCACCGCTCTGGAGGAGAAGCGTCGGCTTATCCGTGACAACAGCGGTCCGTTCCGGGAAAAGCTGGAGAACGACGTGAGGTTTGAAGAAATGCGCCGGAGAAGCTGAGAAAGCTGAAGGGGCTTGAGATCCAGGCGGATGATGGCGATGATGGGGAGGATGAGGAAGACCTGCCGTGTCCGTCTGGTGGCCTGCACCAACACCAGCAGGCCTCGCACGACAGGCTGCCTGCAGAGCAAGCGCCATTACCATCAGGCTGCGGCTCTGCCAGCCTGGAGGAGGAAAGTGATGACAGCGACCAGGGAGGGGCGCTAATGGCTCAAATACGACATCTCGAATCCCCAGTTCACCTCCAGGACTTTTCCTTCGGCGATGATTTGCCTGATGACAACCAAAAGAGGATAAAGAAGAGACCCAAGAAGACCAAGGCGTCTCAGGAGGTGAGCTTGGTGTTTCGTCCCCTCCCTGTTTCCTCCAGGCGGGCAGCAGTGTCAGCCTGTCGTGTAGGCCCCGTTACCCAGCCCAGCACGAATCCTGCAGTGGACTCGGTGCCAGGGTGCGGGGAGAGTGCAAAGCCACGTTCCATCATGGCGCAGAGCACCAGCCTTGTTTGCAGTAGCAAGGATGGTGCAGGGAAGGCATCGTCCGAAAGGACAATGAGGGCGATTCAGCAGGTCCTGGTACTGTGCGCTGCCCCTTAGTGGGAGGGGGGGTGGCCCAGTGCCAGGTGCGGTGGCTCCTGTGGCCCCTAGCACTGTGGCTGTTGCTTGCTCCGGTGAGCAGCGGCAGTGTGATGGGGCTGCTGGGGCTTGTGGTGCAGCGCCTCCCAAGCATCCTGTGCAGCCTGTGGGAAAGGGCGCAGGAAAAGTGTTGTTTTGCGTTGGGTCATCTGACCCTGGAGAGGGCACAAAAAGACTGTCCGGAGTCTGCAAGGGCAAGCGGCCTCTTGCATCCAGCGAGCAGCAGAGCAAAAATATAAAAAAAACTACTGGACAACAAGGGGTTAATGCCAATGAGGCAGAGGGCACAAGTAAGATCGGGGTTGGAGCTGCCTCTTCTCTTCGTCCCCTCCCTGTCCCCTTCGGGCGGGCAGCAGTGCCAGCCTGTCGTGTAGGCCCCGTTGCCCAGCCCAGCACGAATACTGCAGTAGACTCGGTGCCAGGGTGCGGGGAGATTGCAAAGCCACGTTCCATCATGGCGCAGAGCACCAGCCTTGTTTGTAGTAGGAAGGCATCGGCCGAAAGGCCAGACAGTGAGAGCGATCCAGCAGGTCCTGGTACTGTGCGTTGCCCCCCAGTGGGAGGGGGGGTGGCCCGGTGCCAGGAGCGGTGGCTCCTGTGGCCCCTAGCGCTGCGGCTGCATCTAGCTCCGGTGAGCAGCGGCAGTGTGATGGGGCTGCTGGGGCTTGTGGTGCAGCGCCTCCCAATCATCCTGTGCAGCCTGTGGGAAAGGGCTCAGGAAAAGTATTATTTTGTATTGGCTCATCTAACCCTGGAGATGGTGATAAGAGACTTTCCGGAGTTAATAAAGACAAGAGGCCTCTTTCATCCAGCGAGCAGCGATGCTCAAACCTCAGAAAAACTACTGGACAACAAGGGGTTAATGCCAATGAGGCAGAGGGCACAAGTAAGATCGGGGTTGGAGCTGCCTCTTCTCAGGCTGTATCAGCTATGGAGGTGGCTCTACCCCCAGTGTCCAGTGACGCCGAGGCAACCCCAGGTCCTCCTGGCCCAGCTGGTGTGAGTGATGCATGGAAGCGTGGCAGTAATGTATATAGTGTGGTGAATGTGGGGGTGGTGAATGGTGCTGGGGGGGATCCTGGTAGGAGTGCTGGTCCGTCTGCACCCCCAGTGGTGGCCGCTCCCATAAGGAGCTATGCGAGTGTCACCGCTGGGGCAAGTGGGGTTAACTCCTTGTCTCCTGACTCTGGGAATAGCGTTTTGCAAAGGCGTCTTCTGGAGGCTCTCAGGAGAGGGGAAAAGTCAATCAATGTAGAGGGGAGAGAGGTTGATCTGTCCTTCTGGACAGACAGGCATGGCCTGGCAGCCTTCCAAGAGAAAAGGGGGGGAGAGACTGTATGGTCTTTACCCACAAGTGGGCCCGGAGCTTCCCGTAGGAATGTGGTTCGTCTTCGCTGGAGGGGCAGTGACGCATGCCCACCCAGGTCAAGGGTGGTGGAGCTCCTCCTGAAGATGAACTTCAGGGCTAGTGACATCTTTGCCCTGATACATCCTTATGGTACTCCGGAGTTCGATGTCAGCTTTGTTCGGCCGGAGGGCTTAGAGCTCTTCTGGTCAAATTATGAGCTGGCAAAGAACGAGCCCGCATGGCGAGACTTTGCTGTGCAAGCAGTGTCTCGCCAACCTTGATCAACCATCCAACCGTTTGGTACTTGACCTTGTACCTTGATAAACCTTCCATCCGCCTGGTACTTGACCTTGTACTTTGATAAATCATCCATCCGTCTGGTACTTGACTGTGTACCTAGACTAACCACCCAGCCACCTGGTACTTGACCGTGTACCTAGACTAACCACCCAACCGTCTGGTACTTGACCGTGTACCTAGACTAACCACCCAACCGTCTGGTACTTGACCGTGTACCTAGACTAACCACCCAGCCGTCTGGTACTTGACCGTGTACCTAGACTAACCACCCAGCCGTCTGGTACTTGACCGTGTACCTAGACTAACCACCCATCAACAGACCGGGAAACTAAATGTTTGGGTAATGTGGGAAGGCCACAGCGTTTATTAACAACTAAGATAAATTATTAAATAATGTTATAAATTAAAAACATTTCCCAACTTGCTAGGCCCGCTTGGCATCTTCAAAATCTTGAGAACCAACTTCGCCCGAAATGGCGGCTGCGGCCCTGCAGCCGGCATGTGGGCATCTTCCAGCGCCTTAGGGCCTGTGTAACTTCCGCCACGGAGCAGCCTCCTCCCTCCTACCACCGGCTGCGACCCCCCACACAGACCAAGGCCATGGCCTTCTCAGCCTGCTTGTGCAGGCCGAGAAGGAAAATATTCGAAAATATTCACCTCAATGGAATTGAGATGGACCCTGTCGCATAATAAGAGATGGTGGTTATCCTATACGCCACTCCTCCCAGGGACATCATGTATTTTTGATAATCAGGACTTTCCTTGCTCTCTTTATAGCAGCTGTGAATAGGATGCCTGACCCATTAACTGCTCGAAGACATACCTGCAAAATCCACAAGACTTCCTTCAAGGGACTAGTTATCCGGGGTGAGATGTGCCTTTTGTGCTACCCACGATTATCCTTTTACCGACTTTAAGTTACTGCATTTACCCAAAACCAGGGACCGAAACCGCAAAAGCTCGCAACTAGTTATGGAAAGTTTTGGACACTTCCATCTTTCTCTCTTACCCTGCACTAAATCAACCGCCCTATCAAAGGAGACGTACGTAACCGCCACAACCTTCTATATAGCGTCATTGACCGAGGGACCTTTGGGAAAAGACAGGTGAGCAATTAATCTGAACTTTCCGGGCTCCTTTTGGGAACTAAGCCTGGCGGTTCTATAAGGGACCGGCCATCCTACCCGGGGAAACCTAAGCCTGGCGGTTCTATAAGGGGGCGGCCATCCTACCCGGGGAAACCTCATTCCCGACCTTCTCCAGTGCTAATACTGGATTGAAGAAATTAAATTGCCGCAATTAACCAACATTGCGGTGGGCTGGTGGCTAACCTGATGCAGTGGATGGGGTGAGAAGTGCCTTTTGTGCTGCCCAGGATTATCCAACACTGACATTAACCCCTTAACGCCGAAGCCACTTTTCACCTTCCTGACACGGGCCAGTTTTTTAAATCTGCCCTGTGTGACTATAAATGGTTATAACTTCGGAACGCTTAACCTATCCAAGTGATTTTAAAATTGTTTTCTCGTGACACTTTGTACTTCATGTTAGTTACAACATTTTGGTGGTATGTTTTGCATTTATTTAGGAGAAATTCAGATATTTGGTGAAAATTTCGAAAAATTCTCAATTACCGGACTTCAAAATGTTCTACTTTATCCCATACATAGTCATAACCGCTAAAAATGTAATAACTAACATTCACCAAATGACTAATTTATGTGGACGTGATGTTTTATGCATATTTTAATTTTTACAGGATGTTATGGGGCTTTGAATGTTACGTGCGATTTTCCATATTTTCATAAAAAACGCAAAAACCTGCTATTGCAGGACCTGCTCGGTTTCAGGTCACTTTGAGAGGTCTAAATAAAAGAAAACCCCCTAAATTACCCCATTATAGAAAGGACACCCCTCAATGTATGTGAAACAACTTTTGTGAAGTTTATTAACCCTTTAACAGTTTTACAGGGGTTAAAACAAAAACGGATGCAATTGAAAGTCCTTTTTTTTTTTTTTTTTTTTGACTAAATGAATGTGTTTTTCAAAATGTACAAATTCTCAGTGGATAAAATGCCAAAACGCTCCACAAATTTTAATCCCCAATCCCTTCCGCGTATAACAATACCCCATATGTGGTGGTGACTGCTGTATGGGCACACACCAGGGCATGGGGGGGGGGAGCTGCGCCATTCACCGCAGATTATGCATTGTCACTTTTTATTGGCTATACAATCTTTTTTTTTTTTGGACAAATAAGGGCTTATTTTTTGCGTCATGAGATGCACTTTACAAATACTTCATTTTAGTGGGTCATTAGCTTATTGATGAGATTTTATTAACTTTTGAATGTATGGGTGAAAGAAAAATTGTCAATTTTGGTTCCCTTTCTTTTTGTATTTTTTGAAGGTCGTACACCGTACACTAAAAATACTATATTATCTTTATTCTATAGGTCACTACGATTACGTTGATACCTCATGTATATAGTTTTTTACTTTTACAATTTTACTGAATAAACTAAAATAGAGGAAATCTCATTTGTTTTTGCATCGCCATCTTTTCGGAGACGTAACTTTAATATTTTTTGTTGACAGAGCGAGTTTAGGGCTTATTTTTTACATGTTGAGTTGTTCTTTTCAATTGATACCATTTTGGCGCTCAATTTTTTTTTTTTTTTTTTAAATTAAAATATGTTTTTATTAAATGTATTAACTCTTATCACTTTTACAGGTACGCCTGATCAAGCGATCCACTGATCGCTTGTTCAAGCTATTGTTCACCACACACAGTGTAATATCGATGTATCACACTGCGCATGCACGGACCCGGCTCCTGGAAGGAGGATCGCACATCCCCGGGCACTGGCAGTCCCGGGGCTGCGATCCCTAAATGGGTTGCCCTGTCCTGCGCTAACTAAATTCCCTAAGCCCACAGTGTATCCTGACTGGCTTGTAATTGTGTGAGTAGTGATCTAATGGACGTGATGACCTCTGTGTTCTTGTGTGATGAGGTAATGGCCAACCACAAGGGGAGGCCACTGAACTCACCGGATGAAGTCTTCGCTGGTGGAGCTGACTTGTCCTGATGTGAAGACTGTGCTTTGTCCTGTTCAGACGGTTGGTGATGTTCGGAAGCTGAAGTGATGCGTTGAGGTGGTTGCTTGATGATGTCAGAGCTGCGAGGTGGAGCTTGAGAGCTTTGGCTGCCATGACGGGATGACCTCTGGGACTGCGGTGGCTGTAGATGAGCTGAGGATCTGTTTTCGGATTCCTGGCGAGATGTTGGATGCTCTGATGTCCGCCTGGAGCGCTTGGTCAGGCAGTGAGGGAAGTCTCGGTGACGGGTGCGGGTGTGTGAGTGCGCCACCTCGCGGCCACTGTAACCCGGTGACGATGGGCTGCTGTAGTGTCTGCGACGTCCTCCGTGATGATGATGGCGGCTGCGGCCTGGTGAGAGGAGCTCAGAGCCAGAATCTGCAGCCCGCCTGCGGTATGGCCTCTGGGAGTCCATTCTGCTGTGACGTTGCTGCTTGTAGGACGGGGATCTGTGGCTCCTGTGTCTGTGGTGCGCCGTGGGCATAGAGGTCTCTACTGCATCAAGGGTATGCAGAGAGGACTCGGGAATAGGAGAGGAGGAGGGAAGGGGAGCTGCCCAGGGATCCAGGGCTGTGGTGTTGGCTGGGCCGGGACGCAGGCTGTGGATAGCGCTGCTGGCGGCTCCTGAGTTGGTGGGGGGTATGTGACAGGGAGGTGGGCCTGGGCTGACTGGGGAGAAGGCCCGAGGCCTGGAGTGTGGGTAGGCCCGAGGACTGCTATGGGGCCTGGGGCAGGATGGGGGATAGGCCCGAGGCCTGGTGCCGAGCCCGGGGCTGGTGATGGATAGGCCTGCGGCTGGCGTGGGGGCCCGAGGCCTGGTAGCAGGCCCAGGGCAGGCTGAAAATTAGGCCCGAGGCCTACCGGAAGTCCCCGGCCTAGGCGCCGGCCTAGGGTAGGCCTGAAGCCTGCCGCACGGCGGGGGAAGGGACAATGGGGGTGTCGGAAGGGCTGGGAAAGGCCGGCCCTGCCAGTGTGAGGAGCAGGACGGGGATCGCTGCCGAGGGAGGGCGGCTCGGCTTACCAGAGACCCGGCCGGATGCGGAGGCCGCAGGCTCCGGCTGGTGCTGGAGGTGAGAAGAGTGGTGGGGGAAGCGGGATCGTGGAGGTGAGATGATCGGGGGGGTGGGAGGTTGGTGGGCGGCATGGCGGGCGCCACGGAGGTGAGGATGATCGGGGGGGGGGGGGGGGGGGGGGGGCGCGGAGGGGGGGGGGGGGCCTTGATGTCCGGGGGCGGGGGGGGCCGGGCATCGGGGCTAATAGCTGAAACCGGCCGGGACCTGAGCTGGAGGTGAGGAGAGCGGGGAGGTCCATCTGGCCGGGGCCAGGCGCTGGGGTAGGTGAGCGGGCAGCAGCGCTGGGGTAGGTGAGCGGGCAGCAGCGCTGGGGTGCCAGGCAGAGGATGGAAACCTACCCCTTTGCATTCTCCTCAGCAGGGATCCCACGACGATCCTCCTGGGCAGTCGGTGTCCCATGTGGTCTGGACGACGCCATCTTCTTCTGGCCCGGGCCGCGCTTCCTGGCTGGTGCAGGTGATGATCTTCCTCAGGAGACGTCCTCCATCTTCTGCCAGCTGCTCCCGTGGAGGAGGTAAGGAGCACTGGGTGGGTGGTGGTGACAGGGTGGCGGGCCGCCGGGCGGGGGTGGTGGCTGTACCCTCCAGCGTGAAAGCCACTGCAGGAGGATTCGGTCCTAGGAGATGGGTGTCCTCTTCAGGGACGTCCGCTTCTTGAACCGACCCCGCAGCAGGGCGCTGCAGGA
This sequence comes from Engystomops pustulosus, assembly GCA_019512145.1. NCBI lineage: Eukaryota > Metazoa > Chordata > Amphibia > Anura > Leptodactylidae > Engystomops > Engystomops pustulosus. Next base: position 8,161 of record WNYA01001912.1, on the reverse strand, counting down.
GGGTATCCAGCCAGGCTGAACCATCCAGGGCCGCTTGCTGGATTACTTGTTCTTCTAGGGAAGCCATGCTGGGTATTTGCAGAGGTGTCTCTGACTTCTCGCCTCTTCGGTCCAGGGGGCAGAAGGAAAGAGGCCCCCCCCACGTGCTCTCGGACTTTATAAAACCACCGGGCGGGTCCTTACCCGCCCCCAAACACCGCCTCCGGTGACCTCACACGGGAGGGGTAAAGGGGCAAGCCCCACCAGCCTACCAGAAGGCTTGAAACCACCCCCTACAGTCCTCAGCCCCTTCGCTATTTGCTTTGGGGCTTGTTATTCCCTCCGGGCGGGCAGCAGTGCCAGCCTGTCGTGTAGGCCCCGTTACCCAGCCCAGCACGAATCCTGCAGTGGACCCGGTGCCAGGGTGCGGGGAGATTGCAAAGCCACGTTCCATCATGGCGCAGAGCACCAGCCTTGTTTGTAGTAGCAAGGATGGTGCCGGGAAGGCATCGGCCGAAAGGCCGGACAGTGAGGGCGATCCAGCAGGTCCTGGTACTGTGCGCTGCCCCCCAGTGGGAGGGGGGGGGTGGCCCAGTGCCAGGGGCAGTGGCGGTGGCTCCTGTGGCTCCTAGCGCTGTGGCTGTTGCTTGCTCCGGTGAGCAGCGGCAGTGTGATGGGGCTGCTGGGGCTTGTAGTGCGGTGCCTCCCAAGCGTCCTGTGCAGCCTGCAGGGAAAGGCGCAATGAAAGTATTGTTCTGTATTGGTGCATCAAACTCTGGAGATATGAAAGGGGCAAAGAGACTGTCTGGAGTCTGTAAGGATAAGAGGCCTCCACCACCAATCGAGCAGCGATGCTCAAACATCATAAAAACTGCTGGACAACAAGGGGTTAATGCCAATGAGGCAGAGGGCACAAGTAAGATCGGGGTTGGAGCTGCCTCTTCTCAGGCTGTATCAGCTATGGAGGTGGCTCTACCCCCAGTGTCCAGTGACGCCGAGGCAACCCCAGGTCCTCCTGGCCCAGCTGGTGTGAGTGATGCAGGGAAGCGAGGCAGTAATGCACATAGTGTGGTGAATGGTTCTGAGAGGGGTGATCCTGGTGTGCGTGCTGGACCATCTGCACCCACAGTGGTGGCCGCTCCCATAAGGAGCTATGCGAGTGTCACCGCTGGGGCAAGTGGGGTTAACTCCTTGTCTCCTGGCTCTGGGAATAGCGTTTTGCAAAGGCGTCTTCTGGAGGCTCTCAGGAGAGGGGAAAAGTCAATCACTGTAGAGGGGAGAGAGGTTGATCTGTCCTTCTGGACAGACAGGCATGGGAGAGCGGAGCCTGCGCAGCTGGGCGTAGAGCGGGCATGACAGGCTTGGCAGGGAGGGACATATAATACTTGGGTGGAATTCTATTGGGGGAGGAGAATAACAGTGGTAGGGATAGGGGGATTTAAAACAGGGGGGATGAGTTAGAGGTTATTTAGGCAGTGGTAGGAAGAGGTGGCCTCATTCTGGCCAGAAAAAATTGTCCCCACCCACCCTCCCCTTAGTTTGGTTTGTATAGGGAGCACACGTGTGTTTTGGGGAGTTGGGATACAAGTAGACAGATTCTTTGTCAGGTGGGTTTAGGTCAGGAAGTTAGGAGGTATGTTTTTGTAAGGTGGCGGGTTCTTGGCAACAGCCAGTGGTGCATTTAAAGTGTGGTTACAAAAAAGTTAGCCACGAAGTATCAGTAAGGTGAGGTTACTGATGTGAGGTTGGTGGTTTTTCCCTTGGAGCGGTATCCAGGTGGAATGTTTGTTTTCATTGTCTCCGAGTTGGTTTGCTCTAGGGCCACATCTTCGTTCGCCATTTTGCTAGGAGGTTGGCGGCCAAGTGGAGCTGGGGGTGTGGTTCTCATGCGCTGAGCGTGCAATTTATGGTTTATGGAGACAATGAGGTAAAACGGTGGTTTTGGTTATGTTTTAATCCCATGCCAATTAGGGTTGTTGCCAAGAACTTTGCCGTCATTATATGTTGATGTATTTTTTATTATGTTAACAAATGTTTCTTGTTTTTCAGATTGACATCCATTTGAAATAAAGCTGTGACCATTCACCTTTCCAACAAAATGTGTCTGTGTTTTATTGTAGCTAGGTGGTGGTCAGGCTCGGGGGTATTGTGGGTCCTTCCCTGGGTGCCGAACTCGGCCATTGCCTGGTCATGGCCTGGCAGCCTTTCAAGAGCAAAGGGGGGGAGAGACTGTATGGTCTTTACCCACAACCGGGCCCGGAGCTTCCCGTAGGAATGTGGTTCGTCTTCGCTGGAGGGGCAGTGACGCATGCCCACCCAGGTCAAGGGTGGTGGAGCTACTCCTGAAGATGAACTTCAGGGCTAGCGACATCTTTCCCCTGATACATCCTTATGGTATTCCGGAGTTCGATGTCAGCTTTGTTCGGCCGGAGGGCTTAGAGCTCTTCTGGTCAAATTATGAGCTGGCAAAGAACGAGCCCGCATGGCGAGACTTTGCTGTGCAAGCAGTGTCTCGCCAAAACGCAGTCAAGAAGGTGACCGTTTTGACCCGTAACAAGTCATTTTCTTGCATGGACATCATGACGTGGCTCGGTCGTTATGGCGAAGTAGTTCAGGTACCTCAGAAAAAACGTGATGAATTTGGCATTTGGTCGTCTGGAGCCTGGACCTTCATGGTTAAGTTGAAGTGTTCAGGCAGCACAGTCGCCCACATTCCCTCTTCAGCCTTTCTTGGGCGAGACAGAATCCTGATTTTCTACCAGGGGCAGCCGAAGGTCTGTCACAGTTGCGGTGACCCAGCACAGTTTAGCGCCAGCTGCCAAGTGCAGAAGTGCGCTTTGTGTGGTGGGCTAGGTCATCTCGCTGCATCCTGTAAGGACATTAGGTGTAACCTGTGTGGTGAGCTCGGTCACCCTTTCAGCCGTTGTCCTCGCTCCTTTGCCAATGCGGTTGTGACCCCAGTGGAGGAGAGCCATGAGGTTGCTTCTGTTGGGGAAGGTACCAGCAGAGGTGGAGGAGCTGAGGGGCCTGTGAAGAAAAGCAAGAATAAGTCACCTTCTCAGTTAAGGCGGCTTGAAGCTAGACAAAAAGGGAGAGAACTGGGGAAGCCTCAGGTTGCTGGGGTGACCCTTGGTCCTCCCTCAGAGGCTGGTCTTGCTACTGAGGCCCTGAGGGATGATGAGTTGGATGAGGAGGTCAGGAGGATGGAGCGAGAGAAAGGTGCCATGTCCTCCACGTCCTCCCATTATGAGAGTATGGATGAGGATAACAGGATTTGGCTAGAAAATAAGCGCAAGCAGAAAAAGAAAAAGCGCGGCGTATCTTAGGTACCTAAGGAAGGGAAAACTTCCTCCCCTCTGGTTGAGCTTTCCAACCAGTTCCTCACCCTCGATGAGATCGCCTCCTCGGAAGGAGGGGCTGAGGGTGGGGTTCTGGAGGTGGCGGCGGAGCAGCCTGCAGGGGGCGCCGAGTCTCTATCCTCTGGGGAAGCTGGGTCCTCAGAGTGGGAGACTGACTCAGAGTCAGGAGACAAGGACGAAGGAGAGGGTGGTCCGCGTGGGTCCTTGGGGTCCAATAATATTATGGACACCACAATTTCATTAAAGAGAAGTTGCCCCAATTCTGAAGGGAAAAGGGATCATCCTCAGAGGACAGTAGAGGAAAGGGAGGTAGTAAGAAAAAAGCCATCTAACTCAATCACTCATGATGGCGGCACCCACTCCGTTGACGCTGGCGTCCATTAATGTCGCCAGCATTAAGTCTGATGCGGCTAGATTTGCGGCCTTTGATTTTCTCGGCCGAGTTGAAGCCGACATTTTATTTTTGCAGGAGACCAGGCTGCCAGATTTGGCGGCCGTGTTTAAAGCTAAGAGGGAATGGAGACATGGGCCTTCCTATTGGTCTCTTGCGGCCGAGCCGTATAGCGGGGTGGCGGTCCTTTTTACCGCACCGGTAGAATGCCGACGAGTTATTGAGTTAGAAATGGGGAGGTGCCTGATCCTGGATGTCCTCATGAAGGGACAAGAACTGTGCCTAATTAACATCTATGGTCCCCAGTCCAAGTGGGACAGGAAGTGTCTCTTTATGAGGATCAAGCCCTACCTTTTTACAAGTCGGCAGGTGGTCTTTGGAGGGGACTTCAATGCTGTCACGAGGTCCCAGGATAGGGGAGGTTCCAGAGACAAGCTGACTTATGATAGCGTCGCTCTTAATAGCATAGCTAGTGGGGCTCGCCTGGTGGATGTCCACATCCGGCACACCCCAGGCCACGCGGGGTTCACCTATTATAGGGGTAGCTGCAGGTCTAGAATAGACAGGTTTTATTTAAAGGAGGAAGCCATTTCTTCAGCAGTGTCCGTTGTTGAGGTGGAGTTCTCCGACCACTGTCTAATTTTGTTTTCTCTGAATGTTACAGAGACCCCCCGGATGGGAAGAGGCTACTGGAAGCTCAATTCGTCTCTCCTGGAAGAAGCAGAGATAAGACAATCCTTTGAGGACTTTCTTCAGAGCCAGGTACCATTGCTGGGCCTTTGTAGCAGTAAGTCAGAGTGGTGGGAGATGCTCAAGAAAAGGGTGGCGAGATTCTTCCGCCAGCTCTCGAGCCTCAGGAGCCTGGACAGGTACCGCCTGTATCAGGGCCTGAGGAGGAAACTCGAGCATCTCGTCTCGACTGGAGGTAGTCGTGAGGACATCTCCAGAGTGAAATCCTTGCTGAAGAGGTGTCAGTACGATAGACACGCATCTTTGGTTTTTGAGAGGGATTACGGGAAATACCGCTCGCCCGACCCTTACAGAAACTGCAAGATGTCAGTGAATGGTAAAGTTGTCACAGGACTGGTTGACAGTACGGGATCCCTGAAAAGGTCCAGATCAGGGATTCTGGAGGTCGTCAGATCCTTCTACTCGCACCTCTTGGGCAGGAAGGATCTAGATCGGGATGTGATGTCGGCTTTCCTGGCTGAAACTGTCCCTGAGCCAGGAGTAGACCCCTCTCTTGATGTTTTGACAGAGATGATCAGTGAAGAGGAAGTCAGCCGGGCGATTGAAGGGCTCGCCCTCAAGAAATCGCCAGGTCCGGATGGCTTAACATCTGAGTTTTATAAAACCTTTAAGGACGCCTTGGTTCCCCTCTTGACTGAGGTATTCAATGAGTGTCTTTCCTCGGGCGCTCTGCCGAAGTCAATGAGGAGGTCTGCCCTGATCATCCTGTCAAAGGGTAAGGACCGATCTCGTATTGAGAACTGGCGTCCCATAGCGCTTCTCAATACAGACAGAAAGGTTTTGGCAAAGGTGCTGTTTAATCGGCTGGTGCAGTTTGCACCCCGGCTCCTTTCGGGGACCCAGCACTGCTCTGTTCCAGGCCGCAGTACATTTAGTGCTGTGCTTTGTGTCCGGGAGGCAGTGGAGCAGGGCAGGGCTGGTAACTGGAAGGGGTACTTGCTGTCCTTGGATCAGGCAAAAGCGTTTGATCGGGTTGACCACGAGTACCTCTGGTCTGTCCTTCTGAGGTATGGCCTGCCGGGGGAGTTTGTCAATTGGCTAAAGGTTTTGTATGCAGGGGCAGAGAGTTTCCCGCTTGTGAACGGTTGGATTGGCCGCTCTTTTGAGGTCGGGTCTGGTGTTCGCCAGGGTTGTCCTCTGAGCCCACTTTTATACGTGTTCGCGATTGACCCATTCCTTAGGAGGGTTGATCGTGGGCCGTTGGTGGGAGTCGGGATGGACCAGGCGGCACCGGAAGCCACTCTAAGGGTGGTAGCGTATGCCGATGATGTCACCGTTTTTGTGTCCTCGAGAGGGGAGGCGCAATGGGTGATGTCAGAGGTTGACCGCTACTCAGAGGCTTCTGGGTCCAAGATCAACCGGGATAAGTGTGAGAGTCTCTGGCTGGGAGAGGGGGATCCAGGCTTTGATCTCCCGGACACTCTTCCAGGGCCCCAAGACTCTGCCAAAGTTCTCGGCATCGATTTTGGCCAGGGGGATTACCCCATGCAAAACTGGGATGGCAGGCTTAAGATCGCCGCTCAGAGGGTGGACCAGTGGAAGGGTTGGTCTTTGACCCTCAGGGAAAGGGTGAACTTGATTAAAACTTACCTGCTCCCATTGCTGATATATCTGGGCAGTGTGTGCATGTTGCCAGAACCCCTCTGGACTCGGGTCTACAGTCTGTTCTTCCAGCTGTTATGGGGGAATAGGCTGAACCTTATCAAGAGGGAGGTTACTTACCGCACGAGGAGACAAGGAGGGTTGTGTATGGTCAACCCTGTGGTGTTCCTAGTGAATACCTTTCTTAAGATCAATGTAGCAAACCTCTGGAAAGAGAGGGCTCATCCGTGGGTATACTCCTGCAGGGGATGGTTTCGGCCTTTCTTCCAGGAATGGGAGACAGGAGGGCAAGTGAAGGATCTCCGCACACCGCATGGGCATCTTCCGGCTTACGCTACCCCGGTTCTGAAGGTGATTCGCCGGTGGGGTCTGGGAATGTGGGAGATCAAGGTGCGCTCTCTGGAGTATGAGAGGCTGGGCACGGGGAGGGCCTCTCTCCTTTGGAGGGGGTTCTCCTTTAGTGTCCCTTAGTCTGTCATCTCCTCTCCTGGTGTTGGGCTGAAGCTGACACTGTAGATTTTTGTTTTGTGTCCTGAGGTTATAGTGATGTAGGGCTTGCAGGCGCCGATCCTGGCCTTTATGTGGTTGGTTTGTTATATGTTGATATGTTTAATGTGTTTGTATTTTGTGTACAGTGTGTATTTATGTAGTTATAGTTAATGTGTATATAGCTTGGTTGGTTTTGGGGTGTTGGTGTTAGGGTGTTAGGTTGGGAGGGGGGTGGACGGGACTTGGACTGTACGATCCTGGGCACTGGTCTGGACTATATAGCGCGAACTTTGGACGTTAGACCAGTGTCTGGGTGGGAGGGTGATGGGCGTGGGATTTAGTTAGTTATATTTAATGTTTTTATTTCCTGTTTGTCTTTTTTTTGCTGTGTATTCTTTAGTTATTTATGAAAAAAAAAAAAAAAAAAAAAAAAATTAGGTGGTGGGATTGGGTGAAGGTTTTGTTTTATAATGCTGATTGTGTGGTGTGTGTGTGGCTGGGCCAGGAGATTTTCGTAAGACTCTTTTAGTTTGTATTATTGTTTTGTTATTATTATTATTGTTTTGTTTTGCCAGAAGTTATGGCTTGATTTATGTTTATTGTTGTAATGTTTTTCATTTTTATATATAAAATAAAAGATTTACAGGATGTAACTCAGGATCAGTACAGGATAAGTAATGTCATGTATGTACACAGTGACTGCACCAGCAACAGAATAGTGAGTGCAGGTCTGGGGTATAAGACAGGATGTAACTCAGGATCAGTACAGGATAAGTAATGTCATGTATGCTTGGCGCTGCTTCCATGGAAAGCTGTGTGTGAGGGACAATCTGAAGTGTAGGAGCTCTGAGGAAAGGGGTTGTCCCCGGGAGGAGTGCGGTGGCCTGCTGGAGAGCATGGACCACTTCCTGCTTCAGTGCCCCTATAACACAGAGGTGTACAACCGGGTGGGCGCTTCCATCCATTGGCCCGGATTGGCCGGTCTCTCCTATGCGGAGTGGGCCTATGGAGCATTCAGAGGCCTGGGTGGCCGGGACCGCTGCACGTTATTCCTAGTCAGTCTAGTGGTCAGGTACCACACGTGGAACGCACGTAAAATCCTCCCGGTGGATGAGGTGGTTAGGAACATTCTGGGTGACCTGGTGAAGGTGCGCTCTATGAGAGGCTGGGCACGGGGAGGGCCTCTCTGCTTTGGAGGGGGTTCTCCTTTAGTGTCCCTTAGTCTGTCGTCTCCTCTCCTGGTGTTGGGCTGATGCTGCACTGTAGATTTTTGTTTTGTGTTCTGGGCAAGTAGTGATGTTGGGCTTGCAGGTGCCGAACCTGAGCTTTATGTGGTTTTAATTGATGTTGTTCAGGTTTTATTTGTATTCTGTTTTCTTTATGTTATGTTGTAAATACTGTATATATTATATATATATATATATATATATATATATTGTTTATAGTGGGGTTTTGGGTTCTAGTGTTAGGTTGGGAGGGGGGTGATGGTGGTGGGATTTTTTGATTTATGAACTGACCTTGGACACTGGTCTGGACTACTTAATGCAAACTTTGGACGTTGGACCAGTGTCTGGGGGGAAGGGGAGGGTGC
>WNYA01001911.1:36957-54961 GCA_019512145.1 Engystomops pustulosus | reverse complement strand
AAAATGAAATCGTAAATGCAGAAGTTAATAATTGTATTTTTCGTAACATATGATTATAATTGCAAGGTTTGTGCTTTATTTAAGTACATCAAGTAACCATGCTTTTTTCAAACGTTTCAATCAGAAGAAGGATTTCAGATAATTTGCACAATATGGTGAAAGTAAAGGCTTTGTTTGCAGGTAATGTGATAATTCAGGCATTATAGATTATATATATTTATGAGATTATGATAAAGGAATTGAGTAAATAAAAATCTGACCTTCTTCTACCTGTCCCCTATACCTTTCTATAGAATTGCTTTGGGACCATATAGAAGCAGATGGAGCTTGACTGCGTGGCTACCAGGACACGCTACTTACAACAGCCACTACTTTTAGTGGAATAGGCAATAAGTAAGTAATGATAAAAGTGTTTCTTTCTTGCTCTGCAAAAAGTCTTACAGTGGCAAATTTTTATTGAAATACTATTATTGCCTTCTAAGTCTGCCTCTAAATGACACTTAGACCTCCGCCCACGAGTATGATCACGTTTGATGTATCATGGTGTATGATGGTCAAGAGGCCAGTTGGGCCATGTTACCCATTTGACAGACTTTGGGAAGGGGAGAATTTTTGTACTGGACTGTATTGTCAGGCCATCTATTAGTTAAGAGGAGAAAGTGTGATTACCAACAAGTAGTCTTGGGATAGAGATTTTTATCTAGGGCTTAAACCGCCATTACTTCAGTTGTTAGAGGTTGACTTTCAAATTAACTCTTTCACTGGTGCCCGGTACAGGATGAAGAGAACACAACGACAAGACACAAACACGGTCTTTCAGCTGCACTCAAATCACACTGTTTACTTCAAAACCGCAGTTGTTGAGTATAAAAACAGAAAAAGCAACATTGGGGGGGGGGGGGGGCGTGGACAAGGAGTATAGAATACTGCAATGCTATTGGCCATAATCAATTGACCAGGACATTCTCAGAAAAGGTTAACTATTTCTTCTCAGGAGCGCCTGTTTATACTAATTTCCTCTGAGAAGAAGACTCAGGCAAGTCAAAAAAGGAAGATAAGCAGGTGCTAGAACCAAGATATATGACAAGAGTGAAGATCAAACTTGCTTCTAATTAAATGTCAAAGGGAATTAGCTAACAGGCAAGCCAAACAGGTTACATAAAATTAGTTTGAATCATGACATTAGCTGGACAAGTGGCTTGACCCCCGGCTTGACCCCCGGCTATACTTAAAATGGATGCTTGATTTTCAAAATGGCTTCTGTTTGGTTCTCTTGGTTAAAGATGGCCACTGTAATAGGAATATATCATTAACACTCCATACTTTGTTATCACTATCTAGACCTAAACTTTGGCTGTATTAAGTGGCAGTTTTTTTTAACTAGAGAATGCAAGGCCACAAACAGCAAGTTCCCCAGGAAGCCTTGACAGAAACATTAAACTCCTTGGCCTGGAGGCACCAAGATGTATTACCTATCGAGCATATATGGGGAGCATCTGGAAACCCACAGCAACTACAATTGTGAAGATCTACAGATCTAGCTTTAAATATCCTGGAAAAATGAGCTGCGGTTACTATCATGGTAAAATATGCTGCACAACATTTAATTAATTTATGTGAGTGCCACTATTTATTAGAAATTGCAGAGGCGCTGGATATTTATTATGTGGTGAAGTGTATAAATTGTAAATTAGAGCACACTGTATTCTTAATAAAGTGGATTATTTACTGTATTTTTACCGGATTAATATATATTATATAAATTTAGGGGTCACAAGCGTATCACCTGATATAAGCAAGCAGAACATTGTGATTGTGTTTTAGGGGTATAATGAAATACATTCCACACAGTGTTTCAGTTGTATTGGGAGGGTAATGCTTAAGATATGCTGGGGTTCATCATGGTCAGCTGTAAGTGAGGGGAATATTTACATATGGCCGGACACACAGTGTCATCATGTTGGTATGATGGGGTGCAGCATATCAGTGTCAATTTGTGAGGGGTTAATTTATTAGGAACGTTGTGGGGGACATTATGTTATACAGGACACCTCACTAAAAGTAATGTAAACACTGATCCGCACATATCCAGATGCTCATCAAGAAGTAAACCTTCCACTCCTTCAGGAACTTGAAGCAATCAGATCAGCGCTCACTGGTCCGTTACAATCTTATATTGGTCCGGATAAAAGCACTAGAAATAAAACAGCCAGAAATTGCAGGATGTTCACTATGCGATTCAGACCTAGCAGGGTCCATAATCAAAGGAACACGACCTGCTAAGATCTGAAGCTTTTATACTGGACAAAAAATATTCTACTACCACATTTTAACAGACAAGAGAGTGCTGATCCAATTGTTTCAAGTTTCCTCAAAGTAATTGTAGGATTTTATTGGATTTTTTTGGCACAGATAAGGGTCTGCACACTGCATTTCCATCGGGTTTCAGGACTATTCCGATTTGTGCCGCATATAACAGGGGGTTTTTGGCGCACGTGATTGATTTTGGCGCAATCGCCATACTGTTGAGACAGAGGCAAAAGGTATGCCTCCGTCTGCCAACATAATATATTCAAGATGTCAAGTTTTGTATGTAGCCTTATCTTAAAAGTATGTTAGTGTATTTTTGTTGGTGTGGAGCAAACATTGGGGGAGATTTATTTGCCTTTTCTGGAGTTGGAAATGAGCAGGACAGGCAGGGTGTGAACACCCCGCCCCTCTATGTTTCTATAGATTCTGCCAGAAAGATGGCGGAGACTCTACAGCAGGAATCCTGCTCCAGGTCACACCTGTCTTAGGTTCGAAGTGGCAGAGATTGCAACCAAATCTATTAGACGTGCACGAATCTAAAAGCACCGGTGGGGGGAATTTAAAGACTGGCATTTGAAACGTCAGTCTTAATAAATTCCACCCAATATGCCTGGACTCATGCTTCTGAACTTAGGCAATGATCATACAGGAGATATACATTATGGGGCAGATTTATCAAAGATATCGAAAAGGAAGTGCAAAGTTATATATAAGATTTATCAAGTTTTAGCACATAACTCTTTCCTTAAGGCCACTCCCTTTGTCCAGTGTCACACATGAAGAAAACATAAGGCAACTAGTGTTACTTATTTACAATCAAATATAAATAAATACTTTATTAAAATAAAAAACTGAAAAGGAACTGAAAAAAAAACATAGGAAGTTAAATTGTTGCGCAGCCAGACAAGTCAGCATGAGTACTGCATGTGAATATGCCATAATTATGTAAATATGGGATTACAATCTCAAAACAAACCCTGATTTCCAGCAAATATTTTGCATAACGAAATAGAACTTAAAAAAACTTATATGGATTTCATTAACAGATCACAGAGGGACATCAGCTTTTACAACTAAATAGCAGAACCCCTTAATGGGGTATAATAACCTTTATAGAATTCCTTTTTTTATAAAGCTAAAGAAAAAATCTCCTCCCATATGCAATGAGCGGAAAGGAGCAGTGACTGTTATCGTGCCCGCCTTAACATCCCATGGGCCAATGTAGGCCTTTGAGAAGTGAACCTATACAGCATTGAGACACGGCAGGAAGGGGGTATAAATTGATTGTTTAGAACACAGACACTTTTATTTTCCCCAGTATGGGGGACACTGCTAGTATTTTCCTTACTATGTGCACTATTACTACATCGGCTATGTGCAGACTTTGGGCACATTACTTATCTGAACCCTCGCGATCCCGAGGTGCTTGTCCGACGAGATTGAAGCTGCCGCGATTCACCTAAAATCGTGCGTCCAATTCTCCGCATGTGTCGCTTACCCGTTGGAGGTCCGCCGGAGTTCACCTTTTCTTCCCGGTGCATTAAGTGCATGGCTTGCCGACACAATTTGAACGTTAAATCTCGCGCTTAGTCGCGAATCAGTCAGGTTGTCTGACGGCCACGCCCCCGATTTTTGTTTATGAAAGTCGGCAGGATTGTGCCAAAATCTGATTGCGTGTGCCAAACCCAGTTAAATGCGGCAAAAAACGGAAAAAGCTTGGAAACCCACGAAAAATGTGGTCCGCGGAACCCTTAGTGAATGTGCCCTATATTGTTTTACTATATATTTGGCTACTGTAGCAGAATTATATGTAAATTAAGCACTGTGGGAGCACTGTTACGATTTTGCCCACTTTTAATCATATAGTACATAATATGGTAACAATGGTACTGTTACTAATTTCACTGCAAACCTAGGGCACTTTTATAATAATGCTAAGACATTAGCTTTTTCTTCATCATAATTATTAAATGAGCTCACTATGATAAAACACATACACAACAAACACTTAAAGGGTAGGCTAATGTAGACCTATTTGTCACTAAGGTGCATTGTTCACAGCTCCCCTAATTCTCACAAGCCTGAGGGCAATCAAAAAAGTAAGGGTATGTGCTAGTATCACATTACTCATTATATTAGCCATTCTCACCCCCCATTCAGATCCCTGTTTGTAGTGTCACTAAATCTAGACCCTAAATCCTAATACTTCATAACCCTATACGTATTTAACCTCAGACATAGTTGTTCAGGTTTTAAAAAGTAGGTCTACAGATTTAGTTTTAAAACAACATTAACACATGGTTTCATGGTGGAAGCAAGGCCCACCAGCCCGCCCGTTTTTTAGTCCTCATGCACTTCCGAGTAAATGCCCAAAAAACTCATATCGCCCAATCCCGCACAGAATGTCAGTCCATCATGTGAGTCTTTGCATTATCACCAAGCTCGCACCCCCGGGGTATAGCATTGTCACTGTTCGGGAGCGGGGCAAGGGGCGGAGGGCAACGGTCCCAAAAAGACAGCAATCAGAGCACACCCACTAGCAACACCTTTACGACAGATGATAACAACCAGAACAATTGTAGGAAGACAACCAATATGATTCACAAAAAAGTTGTACCCATATCCAAACAAGGTGTAGAATAGGAGATCTTCTAAAGTTAGTAGAAGCGCCCATACTGGAAAGGAATATGATTGAATACTTCCTCTAACTGCTTCTCAGTTGGGGTGGTTCAATCTGGCACATGTTCATGTCCAATGGATTATTTAGGGAAAACCTTCAGAAATGTTAGATACGTATTAATGAATATATCAAAGACGAAAATTACAATCCCCCTGCCAAACATACACTCACCGCAACTTATTAGATGGTAACACCTGTCCAACTGCTTGTTAACACTTAATTCTATACAGTCAGCCAATCACATGGCGGCAACTCGTGCATTTATTAGGACATGTAGACATTGTCAAGACATCTCCTGCCGTCAAACCGAGATCAGTAAATGGGGAGAAAGGTGATTTGAGTGCCTTTGAACGTGGCATGGTTGTTGGTGCCAGAAGGGCTGGCTGAGTATTTCAGAAACTGCTGATCTACTGGGATTTTCACGCAAACCATCTCTAGGGTTTACAGAGAATGGTCCGAAAAAGAAAAAACATCAGTGAGCGGCAGTTTTGGGCGGAAATGCTTGTTGATCCAGAGGTCAGAGAAAAATGGGCAGACTGGTTCGAGCTGATAGAAAGGCAACAGTGACTCAAATCGCCACCGTTACAACCAAGGTAGGCAGAAGACATCTCTGAACGCACAGTACGGTCGACTTTGAGGCAGATGGGCTACAGCCAGCAGAAGACCACACGGGGTGCCACTCCTTTCAGCTAAGAAAGGAAACTAGTCTACAAGTTTGCACCAAGCTCATTGAAACTGGACAGTAGAAGATTGGAAAAAAAAACGTTGCCTGTCTGATGAGTCTCTATTTCTGGTTGCAACATTCGGATGGTAGGGTCAGAATTTGGCGTCAACAAATGAAAGCATGGATCCATCTGCCTTGTATCAACGGTTCAGGCTGGTGGTTGGTGGTGTCATGGTGTGGGGAAATATTTTCTTGGCACTCTTTGGGCCCATTGGTTACATTGATCAGGTTGCAACGCCACAGTCTACCTGAGTATTGTGCGACCATGTCCATCCTTTATGACCACAATGTACCCAACATCTGATGGCTACTTCAGCAGGATAATGCGCCATGTCATAAAGCTGGAAATCATCTAAGATTGGTTTTTTGAACATGACAATGAGTTCACTGTACTCAATGGCCTCACAGATCACCAGATCTCAATCCAATGGCCTCTTGGGATGTGGTGGAATGGGAGATTCGCATCATGGATGTGCAGCCGACAAATCTGCGGCAACTGTGTGTGATGCCATCATTCATATGGACCAAAAATCTCTGAGGATGCTTCCAGCACCTTGTTGAATCTTATGCCACGAAGAATTGAGGCAGTTCTGAAGGCAAAAGGGGGTCCAACCCGTTGCTAGCATGGTGTACCTAATAAAGTGGCCGGTGAGTGTATATGGCAGAATCATCAAGGGAATTCAAAATGGCTGACTTTTGAATGGATCAAACTTGTAAAACCGTCACCAAGAGGTGGTGATTGGGACAAAATGATCTGTTAAATAGAGGATTCAATCGGATTCGTTAAAAAACCAAATGGTAATAATGATTTTACCCTCCTATGCGTGCTTCATAGAACCATGTGGGAATTAACCTTTAATCTCCTATGCAGGATATTTCTGGCTAATAGGTGTCTTCCATATGTGACTTTGTTTAGGTAATAATTGAATTATACACATTTTCTACATTTTTATAAGTGCAGGTGGTTCATAGGAATGCCTATTGGAATTATGATATATTCTGGGCTATACTGACACCTTGTTTGGATATGAGTGCACCATTTTTGTGAATAATATTGGTTGTCACCACAATTGTTTCTGGTCGTCAACATCTATATTAAAGTTGGCGGAAGCGTCATGTTCCCCTAGTAATGGGTGATGCTTTACCTCTATCGGATTCCATTATAGCCAATTGATGCTCCACTAGGGGAATTCTGTGAAAATATGCTAAGTTTTTCATTATGAGATAAGGAAAAACAACGCCTCTTTTGCAACCTTGTAAAGCAGTTCCCTTTACATGAAGCAGCTCCACAAGGGCACCTGACATGCAATCATTAATGGCTTAAATAATA
This sequence comes from Engystomops pustulosus, assembly GCA_019512145.1. Lineage (NCBI taxonomy): Eukaryota > Metazoa > Chordata > Amphibia > Anura > Leptodactylidae > Engystomops > Engystomops pustulosus. Next base: position 47,917 of record WNYA01001911.1, on the reverse strand, counting down.
CACTGCACTACTAACGTATTACACTGTCGGAGACTGGCCGGCATTTCTACAAGGAATCTGGCATGGCCTAGGAGACATATACTAGGAAGAGTATCTGGGGCTCTTCAATCATGGCTCCTGTTGCTAAATTCCATTAGTAAGCCAAGCTCCCTGCTTTGTTCGGCTATGATTTGAGTGAGCACCTCCCTCCGAGGCGAACTTAGACACTCCAGTCAATGGATGATCTTGGTTTCTGAGGGGTTATTATTCGCTTGGATTGGGGCTTTTCCAATCATAGTTATCAGTGACGGACCCCCACTGTAAAAATACAGCTGGTACTATGGCATGTGCAGGACCCCATATCCTGCTATCAATTTCTGACTTGCCACTTAAAACAAGCAACATCAGAAAAAGTACCTTCAATGGCCACTAAAAAAACACTGATCGCCTTGTGAAATCACGAAAGTATGGTTTTTAAGTTGCAAAAACCAACGATTTCCTTTCAGGAACATTTAGGTAGGTAGAGGAAGCTACTGTGTTAGAACAAGGTGGGAATGCTGAAATAATTGCCCTTTTGTGGGCATGCTGCTAGTCTAGGTTGTATAGTGAAGTGCCAGTCTTATTACCATTTGCATTTCCAGTATCATATTTAAAGGACCAGTGGTAGTACTATGTTTCATTTCAACATTATATGCAATATCTTAATACTAATTGGCAGTTCCCGCATCAAACAGGCAATATCTTTTTTTTTTTTTAAAACATTTTTTATTAGTTTTAACAACCATAAGAAATTTAACAGACAATATATGCCCCGTGGGCACCTATTACAATCTTTTAGTAACAAATGTACAGAAAGTCAAAGATATCATGCTTTTCCGACATCACCTCTTGCTCGATTAGTTCTGGACATTTGTATCTAAGTTCTGCGATAGTTCGAAACGTAATACCATAGAAAACATAAATTGTAGGTGATACAAAGCATATACATACAAATAGAAAGGAGGGATGATCTAAATGACAGGGAAGATATTATGTTCGTGTAGGTCATAGTACTGATTGATTTTCATCAACTCCTGCTTTAAACAATGTAACAATACATTAAAACAGTATAACGTTACATGGCCTAGAGCAGTGATGGCTACCTATGGCCTGGTGCAGGGTGGCACTCAAGCTGTTTCTGTGGGCACTCAGGCCATCACCAGAGATGACTCCAGGTATCTCCTGCAGTCCCAGACTGCTCAGGACTTGCTGTGCACAGAGGTATTTTAAAGTGACAGCACTACCTGGGACTATTTTTTCTCTGCTATTCTTGGTGTCCTCTATGGTTTTTGTCTCTGAGTGCCACCTCTGGCACCAGTGCCATAGGTTAGCCATCACTGCTCTAGGCCATGTAACGTTATACTGTTTTAATGTTTATTGTTACATTGTTTAAACCAGGAGTTGATGAAGAATAATCAGTACTATGACCTATACGACACATAATATCTTCCCTGTCATTTAGATCATCCTCCTTTCTATTTGTATGTATATGCTTTGTAGTCACCTACAATTTATGTTTTCTATGGTATTACGTTTCGAACTATCGCAGAACTTAGATACAAATGTCCAGAACTAATCGAGCAAGAAGTGTGATGTCGGTGTTTATTGTTACATTGTTTAAACCAGGAGTTGATGAAGAATAATCAGTACTATGACCTATACGACACATAATATCTTCCCTGTCATTTAGATCATCCTCCTTTCTATTTGTATGTATATGCTTTGTAGTCACCTACAATTTATGTTTTCTATGGTATTACGTTTCGAACTATCGCAGAACTTAGATACAAATGTCCAGAACTAATCGAGCAAGAAGTGTGATGTCGGGAAAAGCAGTGATATTCTTTGAGCTTTCTGTACATTTGTTACTTAAAAAGATTGTAATAGGTGCCCACGGGGCATATATTGTCTGTTAAATTTCTTATGGTTGTAAAACTAATAAAAAATGTTTAAAAAAAAAAAAAAAGATATTGCTGTTTGATGCTGGAACTGCAATTAGTATTAAGATATTGCTATATAATGTTTGAAATGCAAATAGTACTACCACTGGTCCTTTAAAATATGATACTGGAAATGCAAATGGTAATAAGACTGGCACTTCACTATAGCAACCTAAGACTAGCAGCATGCCCACAAAAGGGCAATTATTTCAGATTCCCACCTGTTCTAATCACAGTAGCTTCCTCTACCTACCTAACTGTCCTGAAAAGGGAAATCGTTGGTTTTTGCAACTTAAAAACCATACTTTCGTGATTTCACGAGCGATCAGTGTTTTTTTAGTGGCCATTGAAGGTACTTTTTCTGATGTTGCTTGTTTTAAGTGGCAAGTCAGAAATTGATAGCAGGATATGGGGTCCTGCACATGCCATAGTACCAGCTGTATTTTTACAGTGGGGGTCCGTCACTGATAACTATGATTGGAAAAGCCCCAATCCAAGCGAATAATAACCCCTCAGAAACCAAGATCATCCATTGACTGGAGTGTCTAAGTTCGCCTCGGAGGGAGGTGCTCACTCAAATCATAGCCGAACAAAGCAGGGAGCTTGGCTTACTAATGGAATTAGCAACAGGAGCCATGATTGAAGAGCCCCAGATACTCTTCCTAGTATATGTCTCCTAGGCCATGCCAGATTCCTTGTAGAAATGCCGGCCAGTCTCCGACAGTGTAATACGTTAGTAGTGCAGTGTATTATTTAAGCCATTAATGATTGCATGTCAGGTGCCCTTGTGGAGCTGCTTCATGTAAAGGGAACTGCTTTACAAGGTTGCAAAAGAGGCGTTGTTTTTCCTTATCTCATAATGAAAAACTTAGCATATTTTCACAGAATTCCCCTAGTGGAGCATCAATTGGCTATAATGGCATCCGATAGAGGTAAAGCATCACCCATTACTAGGGGAACATGACGCTTCCGCCAACTTTAATATAGATGTTGACGACCAGAAACAATTGTGGTGACAACCAATATTATTCACAAAAATGGTGCAGCTCATATCCAAACAAGGTGTCAGTATAGCCCAGAATATATCATAATTCCAATAGGCATTCCTATGAACCACCTGCACTTATAAAAATGTAGAAAATGTGTATAATTCAATTATTACCTAAACAAAGTCACATATGGAAGACACTATTAGCCAGAAATATCCTGCATAGGAGATTAAAGGTTAATTCCCACATGGTTCTATGAAGCACGCATAGGAGGGTAAAATCATTATTACCATTTGGTTTTTTAACGAATCCGATTGAATCCTCTATTTAACAGATCATTTTGTCCCAATCACCACCTCTTGGTGACGGTTTTACAAGTTTGATCCATTCAAAAGTCAGCCATTTTGATATTCCCTGATGACTTCTGCCATATAACACTCACCGGCCACTTTATTAGGTACACCATGCTAGCAACGGGTTGGACCCCCTTTTGCCTTCAGAACTGCCTCAATTCTTCGTGGCATAAGATTCAACAAGGTGCTGGAAGCATCCTCAGAGATTTTTGGTCCATATGAATGATGGCATCACACACAGTTGCCGCAGATTTGTCGGCTGCACATCCATGATGCGAATCTCCCATTCCACCACATCCCAAGAGGCCATTGGATTGAGATCTGGTGATCTGTGAGGCCATTGAGTACAGTGAACTCATTGTCATGTTCAAAAAACCAATCTTAGATGATTTCCAGCTTTATGACATGGCGCATTATCCTGCTGAAGTAGCCATCAGATGTTGGGTACATTGTGGTCATAAAGGATGGACATGGTCGCACAATACTCAGGTAGACTGTGGCGTTGCAACCTGATCAATGTAACCAATGGGCCCAAAGAGTGCCAAGAAAATATTTCCCCACACCATGACACCACCAACCACCAGCCTGAACCGTTGATACAAGGCAGATGGATCCATGCTTTCATTTGTTGACGCCAAATTCTGACCCTACCATCCGAATGTTGCAACCAGAAATAGAGACTCATCAGACAGGCAACGTTTTTTTTTCCAATCTTCTACTGTCCAGTTTCAATGAGCTTGGTGCAAACTTGTAGACTAGTTTCTTTTCTTAGCTGAAAGGAGTGGCACCCTGTGTGGTCTTCTGCTGGCTGTAGCCCATCTGCCTCAAAGTCGACCGTACTGTGCGTTCAGAGATGTCTTCTGCCTACCTTGGTTGTAACGGTGGCGATTTGAGTCACTGTTGCCTTTCTATCAGCTCGAACCAGTCTGCCCATTTTCTCTGACCTCTGGATCAACAAGCATTTCCGCCCAATAACTGCCGCTCACTGATGTTTTTTCTTTTTCGGACCATTCTCTGTAAACCCTAGAGATGGTTTGCGTGAAAATCCCAGTAGATCAGCAGTTTCTGAAATACTCAGCCAGCCCTTCTGGCACCAACAACCATGCCACGTTCAAAGGCACTCAAATCACCTTTCTCCCCATTTACTGATCTCGGTTTGACGGCAGGAGATGTCTTGACAATGTCTACATGCCTAATAAATGCACGAGTTGCCGCCATGTGATTGGCTGACTGTATAGAATTAAGTGTTAACAAGCAGTTGGACAGGTGTTACCATCTAATAAGTTGCGGTGAGTGTATGTTTGGCAGGGGGATTGTAATTTTCGTCTTTGATATATTCATTAATACGTATCTAACATTTCTGAAGGTTTTCCCTAAATAATCCATTGGACATGAACATGTGCCAGATTGAACCACCCCAACTGAGAAGCAGTTAGAGGAAGTATTCAATCATATTCCTTTCCAGTATGGGCGCTTCTACTAACTTTAGAAGATCTCCTATTCTACACCTTGTTTGGATATGGGTACAACTTTTTTGTGAATCATATTGGTTGTCTTCCTACAATTGTTCTGGTTGTTATCATCTGTCGTAAAGGTGTTGCTAGTGGGTGTGGCTCTGATTGCTGTCTTTTGGGACCGTTGCCTCCGCCCCTTGCCCCGCCCTCCCGAACATGTGACAATGCGATACCCCGGGGGGAGCGACGCTTGGTGATAATGCAAAGACTCACATGATGGACTGACATTCTGTGCGGATTGGGCGATATGAGATTTTTGGGCATTACTCGGAAGTGCATGAGGACTATAAAAACGGGCGGGCTGGTGGGCTTGCTTCCACCATGAAACCATGTGTTAATGTTTGTTTAAAACTAAATCTGTAGACCTACTTTTTAAAACCTGAACAACTATGTCTGAGGTTAAATACGTATAGGGTTATGAAGTATTAGGATTTAGGGTCTAGATTTAGTGACACTACAAACAGGGATCTGAATGGGGGGTGAGAATGGCTAATATAATGAGTAATGTGATACTAGCACATACCCTTACTTTTTTGATTGCCCTCAGGCTTGTGAGAATTAGGGGAGCTGTGAACAATGCACCTTAGTGACAAATAGGTCTACATTAGCCTACCCTTAAGTGTTTGTTGTGTATGTGTTTTATCATAGTGAGCTCATTTAATAATTATGATGAAGAAAAAGCTATGTCTTAGCATTATTATAAAAGTGCCCTAGGTTTGCAGTGAAATTAGTAACAGTACCATTGTTACCATATTATGTACTATATGATTAAAAGTGGGCAAAATCGTAACAGTGCTCCCACAGTGCTTAATTTACATATAATTCTGCTACAGTAGCCAAATATATAGTAAAACAATATAGGGCACATTCACTAAGGGTTCCGCGGACCACATTTTTCGTGGGTTTCCAAGCTTTTTCCGTTTTTTGCCGCATTTAACTGGGTTTGGCACACGCAATCAGATTTTGGCACAATCCTGCCGACTTTCATAAACAAAAATCGGGGGCGTGGCCGTCAGACAACCTGACTGATTCGCGACTAAGCGCGAGATTTAACGTTCAAATTGTGTCGGCAAGCCATGCACTTAATGCACCGGGAAGAAAAGGTGAACTCCGGCGGACCTCCAACGGGTAAGCGACACATGCGGAGAATTGGACGCACGATTTTAGGTGAATCGCGGCAGCTTCAATCTCGTCGGACAAGCACCTCGGGATCGCGAGGGTTCAGATAAGTAATGTGCCCAAAGTCTGCACATAGCCGATGTAGTAATAGTGCACATAGTAAGGAAAATAGTAGCAGTGTCCCCCATACTGGGGAAAATAAAAGTGTCTGTGTTCTAAACAATCAATTTATACCCCCTTCCTGCCGTGTCTCAATGCTGTATATGTTCACTTCTCAAAGGCCTACATTGGCCCATGGGATGTTAAGGCGGGCACGATAACAGTCACTGCTCCTTTCCGCTCATTGCATATGGGAGGAGATTTTTTCTTTAGCTTTATAAAAAAAGGAATTCTATAAAGGTTATTATACCCCATTAAGGGGTTCTGCTATTTAGTTGTAAAAGCTGATGTCCCTCTGTGATCTGTTAATGAAATCCATATAAGTTTTTTTAAAGTTCTATTTCGTTATGCAAAATATTTGCTGGAAATCATGGTTTTGTTTCGAGATATGTAATCCCATATATTACATAATTTTGGCATATTCACATGCAGTACTCATGCTGACATTGTCTGGCTGCGCAACAAGTTAACTTCCTATTTTTTTTTTCAGTTCCTTTTCAGTTTTTAATTTTAATTAAAGTATTTATTTATTTATTGTAAATAAGTAACACTAGTTGCCTTATGTTTTCTTCATGTGTGACACTGGACAAAGGGATGTGGCCTTACAGGAAAAGAGTTATGTGCTAAAAACTTGATAAATCTTATATATTAACTTTGCACTTCCTTTTCGATATCTTTGATAAATCTGCCCCATAATGTATATATCCTGTATGATCATTGCCTAAGTTCAGAAGCATGAGTCCCAGGGCATATTGGGTGGAATTTATTAAGACTGACGTTTCAAATGCCAGTCTTTAAATTCCCCCACCGGTGCTTTTAGATTCGTGCACGTCTTAATAGATTTGGGTGCAATCTCTGCCACTTCGAACCTAAGACCAGGTGTGACCTGGCGCAGATTCCTGCTGTAGTCTCCGCCATCTTTCTGGCAGAATCTATAGAAACATAGAGGGGCTGGGGTGTTCACACCCTGCCTGTCCTGCTCATTTCCAACTCCAGAAAAGGCATAATAAATCTCCCCCAATGTTTGCTCCACACCAACAAAAATACACTAACATACTTTTAAGATAAGGCTACATACAAAACTTGACATCTTGAATATACTTATGTTGGCAGACGGAGGCATCCTTTTGCCTCTGTCTCAACAGTATTGGCGATTGCGCCAAAATCCAATCACGTGCGCCAAAAACCCCTGTTATATGCGGCACAAATCGGAAATAGTCCTGAAACCCGATGGAAATGCAGTGTGCAGACCCTTAGTCTGTGCCAAAAAAATCCAATAAAATCCTACAATTACTTTGAGGAAACTTGAAACAATTGGATCAGCACTCTCTTGTCTGTTAAAATGTGGTAGAATATTTTTTGTCCAGTATAAAAGCTTCAGATCTTAGCAGGTCTGTGTTCCTTTGATTATGGACCTGCATAGGTCTGAATCGCATTAGGTGACATCCTGCAATTTCATGGCTGTTTATTTCTAGTGCTTTTATCCTGGACCAATAAAGATTGTAACGGACCAGTGAGCGCTGATCTGATTGCTTCAAGTTTCCTGAAGGGAGTGGAAGGTTTACTTCTTGATAGAGCATCTGGATATGTGCGGATCAGTGTTTTACAATTACTTTTAGTGAGGTGTCCTGTATAACATTAATGTCCCCCACAACGTTCCTAAATAAAATTAACCCCTCACAAAATTGACACTGATATGCTGCACACCCATCATACCACATCTGATGACACTGTGCTTCCCTGCATATGTAAAATATTCCCCTCACATTACAGCTGACCATGCTGAACCCCCAGCATATCTTAAGCATTACCCTCCCAATACAACTGACAACACTGTGTGGACATGTATTTCATATATACCCCTAAAAACACAATCACAATGTTCTGCTTGCTTATATCGCTGTGATACGCTGTGACCCCTAAATTTATAATAATATATATTAAATCCGGTAAAAATACAGTAAATATCCACTTTATTAAGAATACAGTGTGCTCTAATTTACAATTTATACACTTCACCACTATAATAAATATCCAGCGCCTCTGCATTATTTCTAATAAATAGTGCACTCACAATAAATTAATTACATGTTGTGCAGGCATATTTTACCATATAGTAACCTGCAGCTCATTTTTCCATGGATATTAAAGCTAGATCTGTAGATCCTTCACAATTGTAGGTTGCTGTGGGTTCCAGCTGCTCCCATATATGCTCGATAGGTAATACATCTTGGTGCCTGCCAGGCCAAGGAAGTTTAATGTTTCTGTCAATGTGGCTCCTGGGGAACTTGCTGTTTGTGGCCTTGCATTCTCTAGTTAAAAAAACTGCCACTTAATACAGCCAAAGTTTAGGTCTAGATAGTAGATAACAAAGTATGGGAGTGTTAATGATATATTCCTCTACAGTGGCCATCTTTAACCAAGAGAACCAAACAGAAGCCATTTTGAAAATCAAGCAGCCATTTTAAGTATTAGCCGGGGGTCAAGCCGGGGGTCAAGCACTGTCCAGCTAATGTCATGATTCAAACTTAATTTTTTATGTAACCTGTTTGCTTGCCTGTTAGCTAATTCCCTTTGACATTTAATTAGAAGCAAGTCTGTTCTTCACTCTTGTCATATATCTTGGTTCTAGCACCTGCTTATCTCCTTTTTTGACTTGCCTGAGTCTTCTTCTCAGGGAAATTAGTATAAACAAGGCCTCTGAGAAGAAATAGTTAACCTTTTCTGAGAATGTCCTGGTCAATTGATTATGGCCAATAGCATTGCAGTATTCTATCTCCTTGTCACGCCCCCCCCCCCCCCCCAATGCTGCTTTTTCTGTTTTTATACTCACAACTGCGGTTTTGAAGTAAACAGTGTGATTTGAGTGCAGCTGAAGACCGTGTTTGTGTCTTGCGTTTGTTCTCTCATCCTGGTACCGGGCAGCCATGAAAGAGTTAATTTGAAAGTCACCTCTACAACTGAAGTAATGGCGGTTTAAGCCCTAGATAAAAATCTCTATCACAAGCTACTTGTTGGTAAATCACACTTTCCTCTTAACTAATAGCCTGGCCTGACAATACAGTCACAGTACAAAAATTCTCCCCTTCCCAAAGTCTGTCAAATGGGTAACATGGCCCAACTGGCCTCTTGCCCATCATACACCATGATACATCAAACTTGCATCATACTCGTGGGCAGGAGGTCTAAGTGTCATGTAGAGGCAGACTTAAAAGGCAATAATAGTATTTCAATAAAAAGTTGCCACTGTAAGACTTTTTGCAGAGCAAGAAAGAAACACTTTTATCATTACTTACTTATTTGCCTATTCCACTAAAAAGTAACATAGTGGCTGTAAGTAGCGTGTCTGGTAGCCACAGCAGTCAAGCTCCATTCTGTCTATATGATATGGTCCAAAGCAATTCTATAGAAAGGTATAGGGACAGGTAGAAAGAAGGTCCAGATTTTTATTTACTCAATGCCTATATCATAATCATATAAATATATATAATCATATAATGCCTGAATTTATCACATTACCTGCAAACAAAGCCTTTACTTCAACCATATTGTGCAAATTATCTGAAATCCTTCTTCTGATTGAAACTGTTGAAAAACAGATGGTTACTTGATGTATTTAAATAAAGCACAAACCTTGCAATTATAATCATATGTTACGAAACAATACAATTCTTTTACTTCTGCATTTACGATTTCATTTTTAATATACATGTGGACACGTTATGGAATTGCAATGATCTCACATAGTCCTGTCTTCTGGATGCTGCTGTCACTACTAAGTTTTAAATTGTTCATCCCTTTGCGTACATTTATGCCTGTTAGGACACATTACATTAAGTTATCATACTGTCTGACCTTAGTATATTTTCTGTATCAATGGCAAAGCAATGTAATAGATAATTTCTTATGTTGTAGGTTCTATTTTGATGATAACACAAGGTGGTGTAAACGGTGAGTAACAAAATAAAAAATGTATCTTGATCCCATGGTCAGAGTTCAGACCACTCTCATTCCCATCTATTGTGGCACTATAGCATTGTAGACATGTAACAGATTTTATGCAATCAAAATGTATGCATGGTTACAAAGAAAATACAAATGCGATTGGCGTTCAGTGCCGTATGGCTACGGCGCGGAGTCTATGCCGGCTTGCCTCTGCACCAAAGCCGAGCTGTCATGGGGAGTTGTGGGATGTCAGAGGTAATCTACCGCTGACATCCCCGGGTAACACCTGCGTTCAGGGTGTTCTCCAATCGCGGGTGTTTAACCCATTAAATGCCGTGGTCAGCAAGACTGTGGCATTTGACTTGCCTTTGCGGGGTCTTTCCCCCACGATCAGCCCCCCAGCGCCGTTTTCGGGGGCGCCGATCATTCCTATGGCATCTCTGGGGTCCGATCAAGACCCCAGAGATGCCTGCAGGCACTGCTAGTAAGATGGCATCAGTGACGTCATCTTAAAGGCACAGTGTCAGCCTATGCATGTGCACAGACACTGCTAATACCCTGCAATACATTAGTGATGCAGAGTATTATCATGAACAAGAAATCAGATGATTGCTTGCTCATGTTCCATGGTGGAAATAGTAAAAAAGTTAAAAAAAAATGTTATTCAATAAAAAATAAGTTTATAAATCAATAAAATGCCCACAAGCCCCATAACATATAAAGAGACATATATAACGCTCAAAAAAGTCTAAATCATAAAACAAACCCCACATATATAGTATCACCTCATCCGTAACAATCTGTAGAATAAAATTAAATAATTACTGAACCCGTACGATGAACGCTGTAAAAAAAACTTTAAAAAACCCACCAAAAATTATGATTTTTACCTATTGAATCCCACAAAAAATGCAATAAAAAGT
>WNYA01001911.1:0-29543 GCA_019512145.1 Engystomops pustulosus | reverse complement strand
GTAGGCATGTTATTTGGAGCGAAGAGTGAAAGTCGTAAAAACTGAGCCCACAAGAACGTGACGCACGTGCGGTTTTTTTTTCAATTTTTCCACATTTGGAATTTTTTTTCAGCTTCGCAGTACACGGCATGTTAAAATAAATAACATTACGGGAAAGTAAAATTTGTTACGCACAAAATAAGCCCTCACACAGGTCTGTACACGTAAAAATGAAAAAGTTATGGATTTTTGAATTTGGAGAGCGAGAAATCAGCCGAAAAAACCCTTTGTCCTTAAGGGGTTAATGGGGTGACGTGTGGGCAGTTTATTTGCAGGATGAGATGTATTTTCCAGTGATACCATTTTGGGGTTACTATCTTCTATTGTTAAAAACATATTACCTTAGAGTAGAAAAGCATCAATTATGTAATTGATTTTTGACTTTATTTATTTCAGTGTTCACCGTATATCCTAAAATACATCTTATTTTTATTCTATGGGTCAATAAGATTACAGGGATAGTTAGTTACTTTTTCTTACGCTTTACTAAATTTCTCAAAATAAAACCCAATATGGGGAAAAATCTATTGTTTTTGCATCGCCATCTTCCAAGTGGCATAACATTTTTAGATTTTTCTCCAAGGGTGCTGGTTGATGGCTTGTTTTTATTGGACATGTAGTACTTTGCACCAGTATTATTCTGGAGTAGATATGTTTTTTTTTATCACTTTTTATTGCATTTTTAGTGGAATGAAATAGGTAAATATCATTTTTGGCAGGTTTTTAACAGTTTTTTTACGACGTTCATTGTGTGGATTTATTAATGATTTATTTTTATTCTATGGGTTGGATGCATTGAAAATATATGAGTGGGGATTGTGTTATGATTTTGACCTTTTTCACATTATATATCATTTTATGTGTTTATGGGGATTCTGCACATTTTTATTCATTTATTAATGTATTTTTTAATTGAAAAAAAATATTCTTCCACCATGGAACATGAACAAGCAATGTTATCATCTAATCATCTAATTGCTTAGTCATGATAATACTCAATACTGATGTATTGCAGGGTATAAGCTCCGTCAGCCTATGCACATGCACTTTGCCTTTAAGATCCCATTACAGACAAATTTATTAACGCCCCCCCCCCCCCCCCCCATGTGCCCAGTGTATGTAAGCATAACATCACAAATTTTGGGCTATAGAAAGCGATACAAGAAGCCCTTCTATTTTTTCTAAACCACACCCATTGTCCTGCCTCTTGTCTCACCCTCAAACATAGTATGATATAGTCCTTAATGACTGTCACATAGTATCGTATCTGTGGGCAACCCCCATATGGACCCATATAATACCCCATAATGCAACTTATAATAAACCCTCTTTAGGGTGCTTTGGCTATCAACAAGGGAATCTTCTTCCCCCGTCTCTTGTACGAGCACAAAGCTTCTGACTTCATGCTGACCAGAGAGTTTTTCAACAGGCCAAGCAGCGGGATGGTGAGGCTGATGATGGCGGTATCGCCGCTGACCATCTGTGTTGACTCCTCAAAGTTACTCAGCACCTGACAGATATCAGACATCCACGTCCACTCCTCATTGTAGACTTGAGGAAGCTGACTGACCTGACTACTAGTTCTGGTGGAAGTTGACATCTGGCAGTCTACAATCGCTCTGCACTGCTGGTAAACTCTGGATAACATGGTTAATGTTGAATTCCACCTCGTGGGCACGTCGAACAACCGTCAGTGAGCGGGCAGTTGGAGGCGGCGCTGCACTGACCTGAGAGTGGCAGCATCTGTGCTGGACTTCCTGAAATGCGCACAGATGCGGCGCACCTTCATGAGCAAATCAGACAGATTGGGGTATGTCTTGAGGAACCGCTGAACTATGAGATTTAACACATGGGCCAGGCATGGCAAATGTGTCAGTCTGCCGAGTTGCAGAGCCGCCACCAGGTTACGGCCGTTGTCACACACAACCATGCCTGGCTTCAGGTTCAGCGGTGCCAGCCACAGATCAGTCTGCGCCGTGATGCCCTGTAATAGCTCTTGGGTGGTGTGCCTTTTATCGCCTATGATCAGCAGTTTGAGCACCGCCTGCTGTCGCTTAGCGATGGCACTGCTGCTGTGCCTAGAGCTACCGACTGATGGCGCCATGCCCACGAATGGTAATTCGGAGGAGGAGGTGGAGGAGGGGTGGGAGGAGGAGGCGGCATAGTAGGCCTGAGAGATCTGGACCGAGGTAGGCCCCGCAATCCTCGGCATCGGCAGTATATGACCAGCCCCAGGGTCAGACTCGGTCCCAGCCTCCACCAAGTTAACCCAATGTGCCATCAGCGATATATAGTGGCTCTGCCCGGCAGCACTCGCCCACGTGTCCGTGGTCAGGTTGACCTTGTCAGAAACGGTTTTGGTCAGGGCACGGAAGATGTTGTCTGACACGTGCTGGTGCAGGCCTGGGACGGCACATTGGGAAAAGTAGTGGCGGCTGGGGACCGAATACCGAGGGGCAGCCGCCGCCATGAGGTTGCAAAAGGCCTTGGTCTCTACCAGCCTATAGGGAAGCAACTCCAGGCTAAGCAGTTTGGAGATGTGGACGTTGAGGGCTTGGGCGTGTGGGTGGGTTGCACTGTACTTCCTCTTGCGCTCCAGCGTCTGGGGTATGGAGAGCTGAACGCTGCACATGGAGACATTGGTGGATGCTGTGGAGGATCGTAGAGGCGAAGGTGTGGTTTTCGCACGGGAGGTGTTTGGGCCGGGGTCCTGGGCAGGATGATGACTAGCAGATGACACAGGAGAAGGAGCAGTAGTGTGCCCGGCCGGAGGTGAATGGCCTTGGTTCCATTGAGTGGGGTGTTTAGCATTCATATGCCTGAGCATACTGGTGGTAGTTAAGCTGGTAGTGGTGGAACCCCTGCTGATCCTGGTGTGGCACAGGTTGCACACCACAGTCCTTCGGTCATCCGTTGTTTCTTTAAAGAACCTCCAGACTTCTGAAAATCTAGCCCTCGCCACGGGAGCTTCACTACGTGAAACATTTGGCGCTGATGCACCAGCCCTGGCCCTGCCTCTCTGTCTGGCCCCACCACTGCCTCTTCCAACCTGTTCTGCTATAGGACTCGCCTCCGTCTCAGAAGCACTGTGTTCACCCGGCCTATCAACCCAGCTTGGGTCTGTCACATCATCCTCCGATCCCTCAGTCTGCTCCCCCCTCGGACTTCCTGCCCTGACAACAACTTCCCCACTGTCTGACAACCGTGTCTCCTCATCGTCCGACACCTCTTTACACACTTCTTCCACTACGGTAATAATGTCATCATCACCCACAGACTGCGATCGGTGTAAAACCTGGGCATCGGAAAAGAGCTCAGCAGCAACCGGACAAGTGGAAAACAGTTCCTCAGAGTATGCTGGTTCAAATGTCAAATTTTCCTGGGAGGGGGCAGACTGGGGGGAAGGAGGCTGAGGTGGAGGAGTGCTGATTTCGGTGACATGGGTGGACTGCGTGGAAGACTGACTGGTGGACAAATGGCTAGAAGCATTGTCCGCAATCCACGATATCACCTGTTCGCACTGTTCTGACCTCAACAGTGCTCTACGACGGGTCCCAGTAACTTGAGACATGAACCTAGGGAGTGTAGCTCTGCAGCATTCCCCTGCTTCCTCATCAGCAGGTGGCGTCTCACCCCGCTCAGGACCACGGCCTCTGACCCCTGCAGTCAAGGGCACCCACGCCCTCGTCATCTACTCCTAGCCCTCAGGTTCAACATTTTCAAAATTAAAGTGTAAACTGTAAATTTTTTTTGTGTTTTTTTTTGTGTTTTTGTTTTTTTTAAGAAAACGATGTTATCCTATTGCTATGGCTACACTGACAGCACACAACAGGATTTTGTGCTGTGCCTGATGACTTTTAGTTTTGAAAAAAAAAAGAAAAAGCAGACTTCAATCAAACCCCTAATAAATTGTCCCACTTAGGTGTTTGAGATGGATATGTGTGTCACTAAGAGCTTTACAGAACATTCGCAAGACTCCCTTCAAATTCGTCACAATATGATACTAGCTGCACTTTTAGTGCCAGCAAGGCCAGCCACAAGCAAATCAACAAAAATATATATATATATATAACGCTATTGTAGGCTTAAGAAAGCCGGTTGGGTTCTTGTATGCCTAGTTTCTAACCTACACTGACAGCACACAACTGGATTTTAAGTCACTTTAAGTTTTGAAAAAAAAAAAAAAAGCAGACTGTGCCTAATTCAATCAAACCCCTAATAAATTGTCCCACTTAGGTGTTTGAGATGGATATGTGTGCCACTAAGAGCTAGATAGAACGCTCGCAAGTCTCCCTGCAAATTCGTCACAATATGGTACTAGTACCAGCAAGCCCAGCCACAAGCAAACAAAAAAAAAAATATATAACTCTATTCTAGCCCTAACAAGGGCTGTTGGATTCTTATAGACTCACTCCTGCCTAACAGCAAGCTAATATAACACCCTAACGCTATCCCTGCAGCAGCAGCAGCTCTCTCCCTAACGGCATCCAGACCGAGAATGATGCGAGCACTGCGGGCAGGGGCTAGTCTATTCCAGGGTCACCTGATCAGGCCAGCCAACCACTGCTATCGACGTGTAAGGGTACCACGTCATGTTGGGTGGAGTGCAGAGTCTCCTGGCTTGTGATTGGCTCGGTTTCTGGCCGCCAAAAATCAAAACGGCGGGAGATGCCATTTTCTCGAGCTGGCGAAGTATTCGTCCGAGCAACGAGCAGTTACGAGTACGCTAATGCTCGAACGAGCATCAAGCTCGGACGAGTGAGTTCGCTCATCTCTAATTACCAATAAACATCACTTCTTTTGTTCATTGTGAATTTTTTTTTCCCTGTAGAGACATGAAGCTTAGCTAATTTTTTTTCCTTTAAACAATTTATCTTAGATATTGGCATTATTAAAACATATTGGGGCACATTTACTTACAACACTGCAAACTGCAAATGCAGTTTGCCTGTATAGTGTGTAGAGGGCGCCAGATTCAGGATTTCTGGCACCTGTTCTTCATGATTTCAGCTCTGACAGAGTGCATCACTTTTTATTTGGTGCACGTTTCACATGGGGTGTGTGACTTTGCATGTTAAATCTGGTGCATGGTCCGAATGAGCACCGGAACGCCCCCTAATTTGTGTTGCATGATGTCTAATACAGCTGCGCTACAAAAGGGTTGCATGCGACACAAATGTGGTGTAGGCACTTCTTTAATACCTGTGCAAGCAGTTTTCACTAAAAAGAGCATGCAAAGTCTGATAGAAAACTGGCGCACAGTCCTTAGTAAATGTGCCCCATGGTGAATGAAATATATGAAAATATAACTACTGTACAGAAGAATACTTCTGCCCTTGCTCTGTGTGATGACAAGGCCAAAGGAATATAGGAATGTGACATGATGGCTCATTGTTTTATCAGCCACAGTGTTCAACATGACATTTTAATAGATTTGAGTGTATATAATTTTCAGTGCATCTTGTGACTTCTTTTTCTCATGCTTGTTTCATTGTCAGAAAGCGCTGGAAGAAAACGGCAAAAGCATAATCATGAAGAAGTCATTTTGGTTATATGATTTACAAATTGCACATTTGTGTATGGGTCTAAAAGAAAATAATAACTAAAGGTTGTTTACTTTTAGAAATTAAGTGTTATTTTTCGTATAATGAAAAGTTATATAATTTTCCAATATGCTTTCTGTATCACTATCACGTTGTTCTCTAGATCTCTGCTTGCTTTCAATAGGAAGCCTCCAGTGGATAAAAATCCGTCCATGTTGCCCAAGCTATTTGAAATTACCCTGCCATCTATGGTATCATAGTCGGAGTGGTGATCTATAGGATTGCACTCTTTGTGGATGACATACAACTAACAATTACAATCCCAACTATATTTTTTCTACCCTGTCTGTAATAGATAGCCTTATCATAATCTCTTATTATAAAGTTAATAATAATAAATCCCAAACTCTACCTTTAAATATTCCAACATTGCAAGATGAGCAATTGAAGAAAGTATACCCACTAGATTTGGCAAACATCTACGACCCCATACCTAGGGGCTCATCTAGCTCATCCAATCCATGACATGTACAGTAAAACTTTTTATCCCTGTTAGCCGCTATAGAAATTGAACTATGGGACTAAACACAACAGATAGTTTCTTGATATGGGCATACAGCAGTTTTCAAAATGATGGTGCTCCCAAAATTGTTTAAGACCTTACCCGTTTATATCCCAGATTCCATTTAAAAAGGACACATGCAATCCTTCACAAGTTCATTCAGGCCAACAAGAAACCCTGAAAAGCATTTTAAATACTAACCAAATACCAGTCAGTGGGAGGTTGGAACCCCCTTAATCTTAATGATTATTATGTAGCTGTTAGTTCACTGCATTTGTAGAATTCTACACCAGATAAAACATGGTGTGAAATATAAAAACAACTTAATGGGAAGGGGGTACTCTTTGCAAGCACACATGATTACCATAATGGGGGACAATGTCCCTGTAGCTTCCCATTATGTGGAAACCTATTCTGTAGATAAGACATGGTCGCAGATTACAAAAGCAAAAGCTTTGACAGGAACACTACCATCAGAACTGATCCCCCTACCATCGAGAACTGAACATACTTTAAATCTAGAGGACTGGAAATATTGTAGAGTTTCCTGCCTACAAGACATAATGGAATCAGATGTGATAGACCCCTTTACAATCCAGATATAACCTCAACTCTAGGGATTTTTATAAATATCTACAAATTAGAATTCTCCTTCAGCAAAGAAACCTGATTCAACCGATGATTGGACAACAGGGTATCTATGGTAAAATTGCTTCACATGACTAACTAGGGGCAGATTTGGGGGAAACATTCACTGACCAGTAAAAGGCCTTTGCAAAAGCACATAAGACCATATGCTGCACCGCCCCCATCAAGAGGCTGTCACAAAGACACAACATCATTTTCACTGATGGTAAACCTCCAGCATTACATGTTCTTTTTTATGCACTAATTGGAACTGTTTTTAGTGCATAAAGAAAGGGCATATTTGCTATGAAAATAACTTGTAACTTGTAAATGAACCAGAGGCGCCCTGAGGCTCGTGAAAAGTTGATAAAGCTGTCACTAAGAAGTTAAGAACATTTTCAAATAAACAGCAACAAAGTGCTTGATCAGGGATCTGTACCAGGAACCTCATTCTTTTAGTTCCATCACCAGATCCTATGAGACCTAAATAACATTTGACAGAATATTATGTGACAGTGCTCTTAAGAATATATGGAGGGGCTCATGGGCTGAACCTTCTCCATACATAGCTGGTGTTTGATGCATTATGTGCCAAAGGCACTTAAATTCCAGCTGCGTGGATTGTCACACCCATGGCATCAGCAGCAGTTGGTGATCCTTTACTATGAGAGCCAGGAGTCTCCCAGGACTCTCAGTTCTGTAATAGAGCAATGCTGGAATAAATAAGTGATGGTAGCAATGAAAACTTCACTTGATCCCACAAAAGAAGACCCCTTACACAGTTCCATTCACTGTACAAGTATGAACAGGGCCGTCGTAATTGGCAAGCAAAGTAGGAAAATGCCCAGAGTGTCAGACAGAGGTGAGTGTAACCTGCTTGTTACTTTCTCTGACTAAGCAGTAACACGCCGCATTAAGTGAACATTTTTCAGTCTTGTCGAACGCAGTGCAGCAGCGACACAAAACTAGCGCAGACACTTTATAAATACATATGCAAGATCCAAAGCTGTTCTTTTCAGAAAGCAAAGTCAGACAGAAAACTGGAGCAGAGAGAATAATAGATGCGGGTCATTGTGGCATCTGGCTAATTTGCATAATTATTTTTAACTTTTTTCATAAAAACAAAGGCTTTAGAAACTAAAAGAAGAGCAAATCCTGACAGAGGGGGCACACACCATCATGTAAGTGTGCTTGGTTTACAAACCTTAATCCTGGCGGTAAATATCTTTTAACCTCCCTGCCAAGGAAAAACTTGAGTTGCTTGTCAACTGGTTAGGCCCAAAATCTACAGATTAGGTAAAGACCTTTTGAGCCTGGCATCCAGGATCTGAGTGACCCATTCAAGGAATTAGAATTGGCGAAAATGGACTCACATCTGTCAGGACTTAGTTACCTTGACACTGCTCATGGTGTCAATCCTGTTGTGCCTAAACTACCACATGGTATGCAGGAAAAATGGACAGACCAATGCTGCAGACACAAAAGAGAACACAACGTGTCTTTTCAACCTATTTCTTATTTTTCTAGAGTTTTTGGTGACCAAGCTCTGAAGAAGAATGATTCCAGCTTTGACTTCACAGAATGTACACTACCATGTTCATCACCATGCACAAGGCATGATAAGACTAGCAAATGTAGAGACTTAAGGGGAATAGTCTGTGAGAAAGACAAACATTCCGCTAACAGCTGCAAACCAAAAACACAAACTATAGAAGCTTACCAAAAATGTATAATAAAATTTTTATTATATTTATTAATACTTGGAAACAGCACTGAGCAGCACTTCTATAGTAAATATAAAATGTCGGCATAAGTACATATTAATGTAAGTAACTGTGCCAAAGCACAAGTTATGCAAACAAACTGTTTGTACAATAATACAGAGTTATCTTAACAAACATGTCAGATTAGAGTATTAGATAAACTACCTGTGCAGTGCCTACCCCGACGCACGTTTCAGCTACTCCAGCCTTCTTCCAAGAGGTCAGTGACCAAGCTCGCAAGAAGAATGATTCCAGCTTCGACTTAACATATGCTACTCTACCAATCTTCATCAGCAGGCACAAGGTATGATAACACTAGCAAACATAGAGACTTAAGGGGAACAGTCTGTTAGAAAGACAAACATCTTGCTAACAGCATCTACCTAATATTAAGCAGAAGAAGAGTAAAGAAATCAGGCAATACCTTTTTGAGGCTAACTGAGGATATTTGATGGTGAGCTTTCAAGAATATTAGTTGTGCCTGGTCACAGTCTATCAAGAAGGGCATTCTGAAAAAGCCACTAAAATGTATGCCATTATAGATGAGTATAGCAACAGGTCTCTAGAAAAGCCTTAATTCTTTGACATCTTTGGTTTAAAGGGTGAAGCAATACCATACAGCCTTAACATCTGCTCTAGTTATGTAGAGACTTTCGGCAGAAGAACCAAAGCATATGTCACCTCTTCAATGAAAGTGGATAGTCACATACCCATACCAACATCAATTGATTGTGACCAGATACCCAATGAAAGAGAAGAAATTCCTACACCAAAAGCTGCATATCATTACTTGATGCACCTAGTTGGTGAAATTCCTTCAATACACTTGAATGATGAAATTCTATTGTTACTCTGAAGAAATATTTTGAGAGTAGAGTTCATAAGGTACGTCAACAATTCATGCACTTCAGCCATTCTTACAAAGCCAAGCACACCATCCTCAGGTTGCAGCGGCAGAACGGCCTCCGCCAACAGTCCAATATGCAATGTTTCCACCCATTGGAATTCCAGCCTCCATATGTTAGACCGCCTGTATGAACAGAGAAAACCCATTAATGATTTTCTGATGATGCAGGCGGACCGTAGTACTCCCCTGTGTAACTTTGATGTCAGCCACTAGCAGCTCATGCGTGACACCTGCCGTTTGCTCAGGCCCTTTGCCACGTTACTTGTCAGTCGCCAGGACTGCGGAATGAATACCGTCATTCCACGGCTTCATGCCCTGGAACTGCTGATGCAAAATCTGTCTGGTCAGGGCACTGGAGAAGTGGCGACTATATCTCATGGCCACATGAGTCCGGCAGGTGCTGAACTAGAGACGGAGGAGGAGGACATTGAAGCACAAGCAGAGTCTGGTGAAATCAATGTTTTTTCCACTCAGGTGACGAAAGGAGGAGCAGAAGCATCTGGAGGAGGTAGAAGACAAGGCAGATGACCCAGAATAACCGTGGCAGTATGCAGAGGAGATGGAGGCTGGAAGTCCCTCAAAGTCACTTGCGCAGATGGCCCGCAGCAGGCTGCTTTGTCTTACTAGTGATAGACGAATACTGAACATCCGGCAAAGGGATGACCTTTGGCTCTCCACCCTCCTGGACCCTCGCTAGCAGTCAAAAATGGGTGACTTTTTTCCAGCTGCCGAGAGGGAGGAACAACTGGCATGCTATAGAGAAATACTGAAAAGACGTTTGGCCACTGCCTATGTGCGTCATTGTCCATCCTCTGTCAGGTCTGACCAGGGAATTAGTGGCAGTCATCAATCACATACTACTCCCACGGATGCTGTGGGGAGATGGGGAGGGTGGGAGCCGTAGCCGCCACAAGCAGCAGCAGCAGGACATGGAGCAGACCCTGCACCAGCAGGTCGTGGCCTACTTGGACTGCACTTTACCAACCCAGGTAGAGAGTTTGCAGTAGAGAAGATGTCCTATCCGACCAGTAGTGTGGCATCAGAATGGATGTTCAGTGCGGCGGGGGCCATCGTTACCCCAAAGAAAACCCGCTTTTCCACCCGTAATATGGAGAGACTGACCTTTGGCAAGATGAATTAGGCTTGGATCAGCCAGGATTTCAACTCACCAATGCCTTATGCATCAGATTAGATTAGCCATGACGCCTCCCTCAAACGTTGAGAAATGAGTCTGGATTCTAACTACCTGCCTAAGCCACTATTCTGATGCTGCCACCCGCCTGATGCCACACATATGCTGTCAGTTGCTCCATATGCCTCCCACCATCTTTACCAGGGACTGGAATTATCACCTACCTCCACACTCTGTCATTGTGCCTCTCTGTGGCCTCCCATGTTGCTCCCAGCTAAAGAATTTGTCATTGTGCCACTCTCTGACCTCCTGCTACTGCTTCTTTTACCTCCATACTCTGTCATTGTGCCACACTGTGGCCTTCCATGTTGCTGCCACCTAAAGAATTTGTCATCGTGGCACTCTCTGACCTCATGCTGCTGCCGCCACCTCCAGACTCTGTCATTGTGCCACTCTGTGGCCTACCAGGTTGTGCCCACCTCCATACTCTTATTGTGCCACTCTGTGGCCTCCTGCTGCTGCTGCCGCCACCTCCAGACTCTGTCATTGTACCACTCTGTGGCCTACCAAGTTTCCACCAGCTCCATAATTTGTCATTGTGCCACTCTGCTGATTTTTACGTGATTCATCATGATTCAATTTGGGTCGAATCTAATTTTTTCAAAAAATTTGGCGAATCGAGTTGAACCAAATTTCAACTGATTCGCCCATCTCTACTTATAACTCATCTATCTAGGTAAGCCATTCACATTCCCTAACTGCATGAAACCATCCACCCCGACCACCGTGCAGACTACATCTCACAAACAGTGTAGGAGATGTGGACTGCTGCCCAAGCCTGGCCCGGCTTCTGTGCGCTCTGCAACTGAACTTCCCCTCATACTGCCAATACTTGCATATAAGCTTAATTTTTCACAGTAGAGTCCCCCTTCACAAAAATGTCCACAGCTGAGCCCCCTTTGAAGAAATGTCCACAGCAGAGTCTCCCTTTAATTAATTTTCACCAGCAGAGCCCCACTTTACAGAAATGTCCACAGCAGATTCACCCCTTTAATCAAATGTCCACAGCAGATTTCTCCTTTAATGAATTTTCAGCAGCAGAGCCACCTTTACAGAAATGTTCACAGCACATACTCCCCTTTACATAAATGTCCACAGCAGATGCACCCCTTTAATGAAATGTCCACAGCAGATGCCCCCGATTTAATAACATTTCCACAGCATGTGCCCCCTTTACATAAATGTCCCCCATTAATGAAATGTTTACAGGTAGCAGGGCCCCTTTGAAAAAAAATCTATTTTCTGAGGTTTTAATTAGTGTGTGTTGTAATTTTCCCATGTATCTTTGCTCTTATTTTTTGGACCTCTATAAGTCAACCCCCAAGGGTAAATTTAAAGAGGACCTGTCACCCCAAAAAAGACCCCACCAAATATGCCCCCCATAAGCCCCTCCCCAGCCCCTTTCTATATATGCCAATTCTTTAAAAATTTATTTTGGGAAAGTTGGTTGTAACAGATCCAACCTCTTACCAAATAAGAGGTCGGATCCTTGAAATGCTCTTACTGTAACCAATAAAGAAACAACCACAGATTTGATGAAGTAAAGTAGGTGACATAGTGCAGTTTAAGAATCTAACTGTAATAGAGAAAGAAGTCTTCGAGATTCAAAAAGTTCAAATATTAGTGGATTTACAACCTGTTTGTCCAAGACAGCAGTATTTTCCATTTCATTGTTTAGACTGTGAGATCTGATTACTGGCTCCCCAGCTTCCTTACTTCCTGGGCAGATTGAAAGTATGCGAGAAGTGTTGGCTTCAGAGCTGAAAATTTTATATAAGTGTTTATTTGAGATAAGTGAATATTTGAAGGTAAGAACAGGGAAAGTTTCTGTTTCGGTTCAGTATGTGAGACATATTCTACTTGTTAGTGCAGGCTGAGCATGGCTTTACACTAGCAATGGACATTTAGGGAATTGGTGAAGTTTAATACAAGAAACATACAATTGCGTCTATTACATAACTACTCTATGACCAAATGGAGAAGTTATTGAAACCCAAATAAATGAGCCATAGACTACTCCACATTCTGAAGTTTTCATCAACAAATTATTTAACCATGTTTCTTTGTCAATTTGAATTTTAGCCAAAACTTAATGGTCCAATTACAAATGTTTATGATTTTATCAACAAAGGTTTTTTGTCCAAAAATTTGTATGATACTTACATAATTAAAACCACCTAAGACTTCAGTAGCATTTACAGAATGGGCCACATTTATCAGAAATAGTGCAAACTGCACTAGGTGCATGATGAATGTGGCGCAAGGTCTGACTGTGCACCGGAACTCCCATTTGAGTGCAGACTTTTTTGGACACTTGTTAAACATAATATAATAACATGCTATTGTAGATTATTTAAATTTGAATGTCAAGTTCTTAATACCCCTTTATGGTACTACTATAAACACTTTCAAAAAGTGTATTATAGTCTAGTAATTACATGAACAAAGCAGTATCTCCCAGACTTCAATCTGTAATAGGTATTCTGTTTAAATAACCAACAATGCATGTCTAGAGAAGTCCCTGATAAGAGGTCGGATCCTCATATCCCCTGCGCTGGAAGTCAGCATTATTCATGAGGGGGTCGGCGGATAGTTCCCCACCACACCCCTGTCAGTGGGGACCTGTAATAGTTGCCGGCAGCATCGCATATATTGTGCAATCCCTGACTGCTCTCCACGTTGTGGCCGTGCCGCGGGCTGTTTTTATTAGTACCATAAAGGGGTATTAACAACTTGACATTCAAATTTAAATAATCTTCAATAGCATGTTATTATATTATGTTTAGCAAGTGTCCACAAAAGTCTGCACTGAAATGGGAGTTCCGGTGCACAGTCGGACTTTGCGCCACATTCATCATGCACCTAGTGCAGTTTGCACTATTCTAATAAATGTGGCCCATTCTGTAAAAGCTACTGAAGTCTTAGGAGGTTTTAATTATGTAAGTATCATACAAATTTTTGGACAAAAAACCTTTGTTGATGAGATCATAAAAATTTGTAATTGGACCATTAAGTTTTGGCTAAAATTCAAATTGACAAAGAAACATGGCTAAATAATCTGTTGATGAAAACTTCAGAATGTGGAATAGTCTATGGCTCATTTATTTGGGTTTCAATAACTTCTCCAATTGGTCATAGAGTAGTTATGTAATAGACGCAATTGTATGTGTGTTGTATTATACTTCATTAGGAGTTTGTGTAAACTTCAAAAATCTGTCTTAAAAGACTCCCCTCACCAATTCCCTAAATGTCCATTGCTAGTGTAAAGCCATGCTCAGCAAGTAGAATATGTCTCACATATAGTGAACAGAAACTTTCCCTGTTCTTAAATTCAAATATTCACTTATCTCACATATATACTTATATAAAATGTTCAGCTCTGAAGCCAACACTACTCGCATACTTTCAATCTGCCCAGGAAGTAAGGAAGCTGGGGAGCCAGTAATCAGATCTCACAGTCTAAAGACAATGAAATGGAAAATACTGCTGTCCTTGGACAAACAGGTTGTAAATCCACTATTATTTGAACTTTTTGAATCTCGAAGACTTCTTTCTCTATTACAGTTAGATTCTTAAACTGCATTACGTCACCTAGTTTTCTTCATCAAATATGTGGTTGTTTCTTTATTGGTCACAGTAAGAGCAATTTCATTTTCCTTTTTACATATTTCCTTCCTCTAAGACAGTTTATAAGACAGACAGAGTATTAAGTTGATCAAGAGTCTTACAAGAAATTGAATGATGAATTCCAAGGTCTTCTATACGTTCACAATTACCTGTAAGTACTAGACTTTTTCTTATAGACTTGGTCAAAATGAACAATATATGCACCTGTAACTACAGCAAGTCCAAAGTTTACTCTATCCTATAAGATTTTTATGATGATGTATTACATATGAGTTACTTTGTATTTACATGTTTGTCAATAAGATTTAGTGAATTATTATGTGGCAGATTTACCAAAGTTAGTACACCATCATTCACTTATATATA
Source organism: Engystomops pustulosus (assembly GCA_019512145.1). Taxonomy (NCBI): domain Eukaryota; kingdom Metazoa; phylum Chordata; class Amphibia; order Anura; family Leptodactylidae; genus Engystomops; species Engystomops pustulosus. Next base: position 14,917 of record WNYA01001911.1, on the reverse strand, counting down.
TATAGTGAAAGATTCCTTTTTTGCTTTGTTTAATATGTTCCTGAAGGTTTCAAGTTCTAAAATTGATCTGGTTTTCAAGTTCAAAAGTGATGAGAACCATAACCTTTTTATTTTTATATAAACAAGCCCTCAATGGCTATAATGATGTATAGGGACAGTTAAGGTATTTCTTTTTAGGGCTATATGGGGGCATACATTTTAGGGATAAGATGCATTTTGGCTGATAATTGTTTTGGAAAACATACAATTGCTTATTTGGAAACATTTAATGTTCATTAAAATAACAGTGATACCAGTTATGTTTATGTTTTTAAAATGTTAAACCAGAAAAAAAAAAAAACTTTCAAAAATTATTTTGTCCCAACATTGACGCAAAAGTCTTGTTGTGGTGTATCAAATGTGCCACTCTTTCATTTTTCATAGTGCTGTTTACTAAATAATTCTTTAGTATCTCCTTTATGTAGTATAAATCTTTAGTATCTTTTTTATGTAGTGAACACTTGAAATATAAATGGCTTTTATATAGTGTGTTGAAGTGACTATATAGTTAACCCCTTCCCGTCGCAGCGCTTTTTCGATTTTGCGTTTTCATTTATCACTCCCCACCTTCAAAAATCTCTAACTTTTTTACAGAGCTGTATGATGGCTTGTTTTCTGCATAACAAATTGCACTTTATAGTGACATGCTGTTTACTGGGAAGCAGGAAAAAAAATTAAAATGCAGTGAAATTGGTGAAAAAATGCATTTATTCCATATTCTTGTGGTCTTGGATTTTATGGATTTCACTGTAGGCCCCAAAGGACATGTCTACTTTATTCCTTGGGTCGGTTTGATTACGGGGATACCATATTTGTATAGGTTTTATAATGTTTTTACCATCTTTTGGCACTAATAACTTTTTTATACTTTGGTGTAGGAGCTGTGGGTGGTGTCACTTTTTGATGATGTTTTCAATGCTACCATTTTTAGGACTGTACTACCATCTTTATTTCTAACATTATAGCAATCACATTCATTTTAAAGCCTACTTTGATTCCTAGCATACATATCTTAGGATCATTTGGAATTTGGCATGTAAAAATGTCTTCCAATCTATCGATACAGTTTTGGACACCTCCATATCGAATGGATCAGATCTGCATCACATTGATCACATCTAGGTACCTTTTCATTTCTACATTTCTTAATATTTTTCAAATCTTTGGGATGATATAATACTGAATGTATAAATATTTTTTAGAACAATTTATGAATTTATAAATGTTTTTTAGAAAAATTATTTTTTTTTGTTACCCTTTTGATCATATTCAAAGCATCAATCTAGTCATCTCCAGATAAGTCCTTTAATTCAATCTTCCATTTATCATAACAGATTCTCACAGGGCATATCTCATAATTGGCTACTGGGTCTCTTTTACCAATTCATCTATATAAAACTGATAACAGTGGGTTCAATTCTCCCCTAAAATGTTATTCTAGAGATCAGATGTCACCCACCTATAACCAATGTAAAAAAAAAAAAAAAAAATCATACTCCTGACTTAACCTTTCAAAAGATTTAACTTTCCCTTTCTTCCAAAAATTGGTGCAGATATAATAATCCTTTTTCACACCAAAACCTAAAACTATCCAGTGGTGCTAGGGTCCATCTACTATACCCCCATAATAGTGTTTTTTTAAATAAATATTTTACATTACAGCTTTAATTAAACATTGTGCCAATGTGAAAAGTACATTTGTGTAATGTACATGTATATTCTGTATGTGTGATGTATTCTACTCATATCACATTCTACTATATTTGTGTTGCCAAAAAAGATTTACCAAAATCCGGGAGAGCCAATCCTCCTTCATTCACTGGTGCATATAGTTTTTCTCTTTTTTTTTCTGGTCTTTTTCTTCCCTAAACAAAATCCCTTATTACTGCTTCCAGTGTCCTAAATATTTTTATGGGAATCACTATGCTGAAGAAAAAAGAGAACAACTTTAGCTACCATTGGCACTTTTAATTTTGACCTGACAGAAACATTCTGCCTTAATTTTTGAATCATGGTCATAATATTTGGGATATATCTGGGATAAAGTATACGTTTTGCTACTTCTACATAGAAATTAAGGCTGTGCTATTTACATTTTGATCTCTTCTTACCCTGGACCCAGCTCTATACTCTGTTTTGTCTATGGCTGCTATTATCTAAACTTTTCCATGTATACTGACTGACTATACTAACTGTTTGACCTCTCTGGAAAGACTACTGTTACTTTCAGCTTTGCTCTGAGCCTGCAAAAGATGTACAAAGTTCCTGAATAGCGGGGGTTTGATCACTGCTAAGATTGCTATTCTTAAGTCCAAATAAGTAAAAGTAGCAGTGGTCTAGAATTCACAGCACCTGATCTGGTTCCTTATTTTGATCAGTACAGGTTCTAGTCATGTGACTTCTAACAATCAAAAAACTATTCCCTATCTTGCTTATATGTAATACATTTGATCAATGGACAAACTTCTCTTCATGATTATTCTTTATGACTGCTTTTCCTTCATTGGTGCTGTGTAATTTGCTCATCGATGCCAATTTTTGGAAAAGTGGACATGATGGCAGGGCACAGGGCAGGTGGGGGGAATTGTTGTTGTCAAGCTGCTATTGATGTGTAGGAAGAGTGCTTCCAAATTTTCCTTATTTACCGAGATACAGTTTTAAAGCTGTTGAGGAGTTGTATCAGGTTTGGGAGGGCTGTGTGAGGACTAGTGATGAATAGAAGTAAGTAATCTGCGAAGACGCTCACTTTTAGAGTGTTGTCGTATAACTCTGGATGTCAGGATTGGCCCGTATTACTTTAGCTATGGGCTCCATTTCTAGAGAAAAAAATGCCGGCGTTCAGCCCTGGCATTTGCCTCTAGCACTCTGTATGGAAGTGGGGTTAAGTGTGGTGAGTTTGAGATATTCTACTGGCTGGTCATATAGTAGTTTAAGGGAGGCTACAAAAGCTGTCGGGAATCCAAAATGGTCCAAGACTTTGTAATGTAATGTGTCATATGTAAACTTGATGGTATACTTGTTCAGACTATGGCTACATACAGATTGGGGGGGCAAGCATACTAATGATGTTAATGTACGATAGACACAGGTTACAGACACATTTAAACTGGTTTACCTACAGGTGGGAGGAGAAATCGCGAGGGGAGCCGGTGTAGTTTACAATGTTACAATGAAACTAACTTCAGCATGGGGGGTGCTGTGTGCTGTTCCGCTGACACTTAAAGCTGAGTGGAACAGGCACCTCCGAAAACACTTTGAACAGTGTTCCACCGTAGTAGTGCTGAGGCAGTGACTGCTGTGGTTTCACAGAGTTCACTGGCCAATCAGTGCTCCAATGACACCCATTACTGGCACTCTTGGCTGCCTGGTATGGTACCAGCGCTCTATTGCACCAAGTAGGGCAACCAAGAGCGTTCTGGTGCTGATGATCTGCCTGATGCGACTTTGGAGACACTGCGGATGTTGGTCATAGTCGTGTTGTTGTTGTCCTTGTTGTGCTATGTGATGGTTTGTGGTGCAGTGCTGATATGCTGATGCTGATGACCGAAGCTCCTGGGCCCTGGTGGTGGTAAGGCCTTGTCGGTCTGGGCCGCTGTGCATTTGGCTGCATCTGTAATGTGCTGATACACCTCTATGCAGATTCAATACACCCTACATCCTACATCCATAGACCCTACAGCCTACATCTGAGGCTCTCTAGTTGTTGATTTAGTGGTGGCTCATTGTTGGCTGTTCAGGCAGGCTGTGCGGATGACTTAGGGCCTCCCTGCTCATATGTGTCCGGAGCTAGCGCATGGACATGGATCCCTGCATATGGGCAAAATGTTCTCTTTCCCAGAGGTCAAATGGGCGAAGAAATATGGATCATTGTGCAAATCTTAGAATTAAGAAAATAATTGTATCAACATCATCTGCAATATGACTGTAGTGTTGTGGTGTTGTACCAGTGACTCTTAAATACTTGGCACCAATCACAGACAGCGATCAACAGAAGTAGGAAACCTTAATACACTACTGGATTTCTGACATTGGATTGTTTATTACATTGTAAATAGATATGTGCAGTTTGCACTATTGTTTGCGCTGTGGTATTTGGTGATGTTAGGGAGTTCATCTGTACTGCATTGTCACATTTTGGAGCCAATTGTGCAGTATTTTGTATTGAATTGTGGTAATTGTCTATCACTGGTGCAGTAGGCAAGTAGAGAATGTGCCCTCAGAGAGGCAGGGTGTCCAGGGCTGGTGAGAGTAAAGTTCTACTCATTAAAGTCTTCTGAATTTCTAAGCTTCTCTAACTTTTGCAGCTCCCTTAAATTTCTGCGACCCTTTAAAGTCCCCAGCAGTCCCCTCCACCCCTTTACATTAGGAAGCTGTCCTCTAGCCATCCACATTGTTCAGTGTGGACTTTTCCTCTATTCACTGTTGGCTAGTGTCACCTCACCACTGAAGCTGTCTGCACAGGACCTGCTAAACTACAAAAGAGTATATGATTTGGTACAAAACAGTAACTATTTGTATTTGTAGTGTATGTTTAAAGTATTGATACAGATGAAGCTAGTGTTAGTGTGACCCTTAAAGGGGTTTCCCCATGAAAGAAAATTCTCAAATTTCAATCCCCTAGTGATGTTAACGCAATAAAGATAATTATTAACCCTTTACTTCACAATTTTATTCAGTTTTATTGCTGTATTAGCTCCTACTACTCCCCAGACGGGACTCTCTAAGTAAACACTTCATGATTCCTCTAGTTCTGCGTGCTGACAATGTGGTCTATTATTGCGTACGTCACCATTCAGGCCAAAAATAGTTCTGACCGATTTTAACAAAAGCAATAAAGGCGCAATTTGTAAATTGACATCAAGATGTTAACAAAAATTATTAAAATGTTATTATTAAACATAAAGAAACATTTTATATCATGTTTATCACATGTACATGTTGCATACAACTGCTGGCAAAAGATAAAAATGTTTTATTTTTTCCGTTAAAGGGTTAGAGGGATTATGGGATTACCATATCAATCTCAGATCTTAATCCATCCTTTTTCCATGGGTTAAACTTCCACATGCTTGTATTGTAACCTTTCTTTACATCGTTACTCTTCTATCCTTGTAAAGTCATCTAGTGATATGGATGCTCCCAGAATGGACGTTGTTACAAGGTGATACTGTTGCTTTATGTTTAAGTGCATTACTGCCACTAGGAAAAATGTATTCTTGTTATTATTAGGACTAACGGATGGATGGTTTAGTGTTCCAATATGCCCTTTAGCTAGTCGCTCTATGCTCTCCACACCTCTACAGTAATTCCATGAAGCCTAATCACTACACATCTGCTTGACTGCGCAAGTGCCATACCCTAGGCACATGTGCAGTGAAGCCAGGGTGTAGTACGTCTGTTTCACTGTGCAACTATGCAGTATTTTTTATAGCATAGATAGAATGACTACTGTGAGACACTGAAGGGGTTAACTGTGGATGGGCGGTATGTTTCCCCTAGGTTTTCCTATTATGCAAGGCCTTAGTGCTGAGGTTGGGTGTCCAGCACCTCGGACACAGGTGATGGGAGCAGCCCAATCAGTCTTTTTTTTAAACCGCTCAGCAGAGCTGATGTTGTTGTCTCTCTCTGGAAGGAGGCTGGAGAGCACACAGCCCTGACCTCTGTGCCTGGAGCAGCCAAGTGATTTTGTATAGTGGTGAGTTAGTGAACACCTGTATAGTTAGCACCCTGACGGGTAGGATTTTGTTTGTTTAATGCCTGAATGTAAAGGCTATTTTATTTTGCTGCTACAATAAACGCAGGCGAGACCTGTTTTGGACTGTACTTTGGTGTCACTGTCTTGAACTGCATCACAGCACCCCGCTACCACGGTCTCTACTGGGCCAAATCTCCCACATATGGTGCTTCGGATTGCGGGCAGTTCAAAAAGACACACACCTGAAAGGCTCGCTACATCCTGCAACATTGCATGGCCTGGGTGAAAGCAGCAGGCAAATTGCAGGATAAAGCCAAGATGGAGGACTTTATTAAAGCCATGCTCCAGCAACAGGAGGAGAGATCCCGCCAGCAGCAGGAGGAGGCCAGAGCTAATCGGCAGCAGCAGCAGGAAGAGTCCCAGGCTAATCGACAGCTGCAGCAAGCCATGCTCCAGCAGCAGGAGGAGAGGTCCCGACAGCAACAAGCCATGCTCCAGCAACAGCAGGCAAAGTCCCGAGCCATGCTCCAGCAACAGCAGGCAGAGTCCCGAGCCATGTTCCAGCTGATGATGGAAAAGTTTTCTGGAGTTATGGCAGCACCGCAAGCGACGACTACTGAGGGGTCCCATGCTGGTCTGCAAGCGTACCCGGTTGTCCAGCATTCCGCACGGGCTGCAGTGCAGAAGGCTTTACAAAAGATGACGGCGACCGACGACGTGGAGGCTTATCTCACTGTGTTCGAGCGAGTAGCTGAGCGAGAGGAGTTACCAGCTGAGCAGTGGGCAGATGTCCTGGCACCGTTCCTGACCGGCGAATCGCAGAAGGCCTACTACGACCTGAGTGAAACGGAGGCTCGTGAGTACCCCCAGCTAAAGGCGGAGATTCTGGCTCGTCTTGGGGTCACCGTTCAAGTTCGTTCCAGCCGGGTCCACCAGTGGGCATACTCTGAAAAACTACCCCCGCGCTCCCAAATGCATGATCTGATCCATCTTGTCCGGAAGTGGCTACATGACCCTGGGATAGACTAGCCGCTGCCCGCGCTGCTCGGATCATTCTCTGTCTGGATGCCGCTAGGGAGAGAGCTGCTGCTGGTCAGGGAAAGCGTTAGGGTGTTCTATTAGAATAGTGTTAGGCAGGAGTGATTCTACAAGAACCCAACAGCCCTTCTTAGGGCTACAATAACGTTCTACTTTTTTTTTTTTTTATTTGCATCTAGTAAAAACTCAAAAAAAAACAAAAAACACAAAAAAAAAAAAAAAACACAAAAAAAAACAAAAAAAAGTAAAAAAAAAATTAAAGTTATAACTCTCATTTTAAAAATGTTTAACCCGAGGGCTAGGGGTAGAGGACGAGGGCGGGGACGTGGGCGTCCAACTCCTCAGTCTGCTCCCCCCTCGGACCTCCTGCACCTCAGCCTCCTCCCCCCCAGTCTGCCCCCTCCCAGGAAAATTTGGCATTTGAACCGGCATACTCTGAGGAACTGTTTTCTGGACCCTTCCCACAGTCACAAACCACTTGTCCGGTTGCTGCTGAGCAATTTTCCGATGCCCAGGTTTTCCACCAGTCACAGTCTGTGGGTGATGATGACCTTCTTGACGTAGTGGAAGTGTGTAAAGAGGTGTCCGACGATGAGGAGACACGGTTGTCAGACAGTGGGGAAGTTGTTGTCAGGGCAGGAAGTCCGAGGGGGGAGCAGACTGAGGGATCGGAGGATGATGAGGTGACAGACCCAAGCTGGGTTGAGAGGCCGGGTGAACACAGTGCTTCTGAGACGGAGGAGAGTCCTCGACCTATCGCTGACGGCACATTGGGTTAACTTGGTGGAGGCTGGGACCGAGTCTGACCCTGGGGCTGGTCATATACTGCCGACGCCGAGGATTGCGGGGCCTACCTCGGTCCAGGTGTTTCAGGCCTACTATGCCTCCTCCTCCTCCCACCCCTCCCTTGCTGTCGCTTGAACCACTCAGCCGTCATCTTATATACCAGGTCCAGGGTGAATGGGACTGCAGAGAAGTCTGGTGCCTGTTGGTTGCTGGATAACAGATGGGAGGACGACACAGGACGGGTTAGTAGAAGAGTTAAAACTTCATGCAGTTAATGAGTGTTATAGGCTTGCCTAAAGAAATGGGTTTTAAGAGCACGTTTGAAACTTTGGAGGTTGGGTATTAGTCTGATAGTCCGGGGCAGAGCATTCCATAGAATTGGTGCAGCTCTAGAGAAGTCTTGGAGACGCGAGTGGGAGGTCCGCACTAGGGTAGAGGTTAATCTAAGATCACTGGCGGATCTAAGAGCACGGGTTGGGCGATAGACTGAGATAAGAGAGGAGAGGTAGGGGGGTGCAGCATTATACAGAGCTTTATGGATGAGGGTTATTATTATTTTAAACTATTCGAAAGGAGACTGGCAGCAAGTGCAGCGACTGGCATGAACTGTAAGCATACATGGTCCCCTTATCAAGGGGGGTGCAGCATTATACAGAGCTTTATGGATGAGGGTTATTATTTTAAACTGTATTCGAAAGGAGACTGGCAGCCAGTGCAGCGACTGGCATGAACTGTAAGCATACATGGTCCCCTTATCAAACGAGCTGTGTCAGGCAGAATTTGGGGTTGTTTTCATGGCTTCCACAACAAACTTGTTAACTTTGTCGCCACCCTGCTGTGTAATCCACAAAATATACTGGCCACCCTGCTGTGTAATCCACAAAATATACTGGCAAACTTTTATCATTTACCAATATTATTTCAGCGCTTCTTGCGCATCTGTTTACATTCCCCTCACCCTCCATATCCTAAACTTATAAGAACGCTACTACACTTGATCTTATACAAAAGGTTCTTAGAAGTGCTGTTTGGGGAATAGCCTAGAGACAGGGGCTTGGATTGGCGAAAGCTCGCCTGGCAGCGGAGCACCAGCTCCATGCCAAGATCCAACTAACATAGTTTTAACTGCAGCACCTTTAATCTACTACTAGTTCACTGCCGTGAAGATGTGCGACACGCGTGTTCTATCGCGCTTAGTGGCGCAATATCCATAGGCAGGCTGCGAGTGGCAAAATTAGTAGGGGGTTGGATTTCTTTAGGCAATAATAGTGTCATATCAATCTGCGAATAGTAGGTTGCTTCCTTTGATTACTTGGCTGACAAATAGCAAATAGGAGAATACAAATAGCTCTGAAGCCTACAGTAGCGTTCTTGTATTTGATTTCTGGTTGATCTGTGGTGGCTGATTTTCGGCAGTGATGTACGTGCCAATTCTGAGCAATTTGTAGTGAGATTGCGATCGGCTTGTCTGCGGTTTAGTGGCGGCGCCACTACTCCATAGCAAAGTGCAGTGGGAAAATTCAGTAGGGGGGTTGGAGTTCTATTAGGCAATAACCAGTGTCATCCCTTGGCATAGTAGTGTGTTTCCGTTGATATTGGATAGAAACTAGCTATGCAATAGGAAGGATTGTTTGTTCTAACAAACTCAAAAAAAAAACCAAAAAAAACACAAAAAAAAAACAAAAACACAAAAAAAACACACAAAAAAAAAAAAACAAAGTAAAAAAAAAAAAAAAGTTATAACTCTCATTTTAAAAATGTTTACCCCAGGGGTTAGGGGCGGGACGAGGGGCGGGGACGTGGGCGTCAAACTACTGCAGGGGTCAGAGGCGTGGTCCTGGGCGGGGGTGAGCTACACCATCTGCTGATGAGGGAGCAGGGGAACGCCGCAGAGCTACACCCTAGGGTTCATGTCTGAACGGTATGGGATTCGTGGTAGAGAACTGTGAGGCCAGACGACAAGGCGAACAGTGATGTTGTGGATTGCCTGGACAAGCTCGAAGCAATTTGTAACACACCAGTAAGTCTTCCACGCAGTCCACCCATGTCAACCCGAGATACCCACTACTCCAGCTCCTGAACCGTCTCCTCACCTCCCCCCAGTATCGACACCCTCCCAGGAACATTGCATTTGAACCGGCATACTCTGAGAATTGTTTTCTGGACCCTTACACCGTCACAAACCCCTTGTGGTTGCTGCATGAGCCAATTTAGATGCCCAGTTTTCTCACCAGTCACAGTTATGTGGGTGATGATGAACTTTCTGAACGTAGTGGAAGGGGTTTGTAAAGAGGTGTCCGACGATGAGGAGACACAGGTTGTCAGAAGTGGGGAAAGTTGTTGTCAGGGCCAGGGAAAGTCCGAGGGGGGGAGCAGAATGAGGGATCTCGGAGGAGGATGAAGGAGGTGACCAGACCCAAGCTGGGTGGAGAGGCCGGGGGTGAAACAGTGCTTCTGTGACGGAGGAGAGTCCTCGACCTGGACAGGGTGGAAGAGGCAGTGGGGCGACGGTGGGCAGGGCCAGCAGTTGGTGCATCAGACGCCAACTGCAGAACTAGTGACGCTCCTAGTGGTGAGGGCCTTGCAGGCCAGGGCTGATCTTCAGGAAGTGTGGAGGTTCTTTAAGGAAACAACGGATGACCGGCGGGACTGTAGGTGGTGCACCATTTGCCAACAAGGCTCGGCAGGGGTTTCCACATACAGCTTAACGACCACCAGTATGAGCAGGCATATGAATGCAAGCACCCACTCAGTGGCAGACAAGCATGCCGTTCGACCTCCGGTCCGTGCACACCACTGCTCCTTCCCCTGTGCAGCTGGATCGTCAGGACCCCGCCCAGGGCCCTGGCCCAAAACCCATCGTCGCCTCCACGATCTCCACAGCATCCACCAGCGTTGGCTCTCATGACCCCAAGCGGAGCGGGAAAACGCAATATATAGTGCAACCCACCCGCACGCTCACGCCCTTAAGTGCAACATCTCCAGATGCTTAGCCGGAGATGCTGCCCTATAGGCTAGTAGAGACCGAGGCCTTTCGCAACTCATGGCGGCGGCAGCCCTCGGTATTCGGTCCCCAGCCGCCACTACTTTTCCCGATGTGCCGAGCCAGCCTGCACAGCACGTGTCAGGGACAACATCATCCGTGCCCTGACCAACGCCGTTCTGACAAGTCCACCTGACCAGGACCCATCGGACGAGGCTGCCGGGCAGGGCCACTCATATTCGCGACGTAAAATTGGGTTTATTGGTGGAGGCGGGGACCGAGATGACCTGGGGCTCTGATCATATACGTGCGACGCGAGGTTGCGGGGCCTACCCGGTCTAGGTTGAGGAAGAAGAGGACAGAGCGAAGAACATGACGCAAACGACGAAGACGAAATCCATCTGTGGGCACGGCGCATCAGCGGTAGCTCTAAGCTCTCGGCACCAGCAGCTGTCGCCGATCGATAAAGCGACCAGCAGGCGGTGCTCACATTGTGAGCCACGGAGACAAACAAAGGCACCCGCCCAAAAAAGAAGAGGCTATAATATACAGGGCACACGGCCGCAGAGAATGTATCTGTGGCTGCACCGTGCACCTCAAGCGGGCATGGTTGTGGTGACACGGCCGTACTGGATGGTGGCTCTGACACTCGGCAGACTGAGCAGCGGATACACATGTGCATGCCTGGCAGTTTGGCCCATGGTGAAATCTGAAGTGCAGCGTTTCTCAAAGATATCATACCCAATCTGTTTTTACCTTCCCCTTCGCTCACGAAAGAGGTGAGCCCGCATCTAGTGCGCTTCAGAAGGAGTCCAGCCCTGATGATGCCACTCTCGGGACCAGCGCGAGCGCCAACGCCTCCAGACTGCGACGCTCACCGACTGTCTGTGCGACGTGCCCACAAGGTGGAGTCAACATGACCATGTTATCCAGAGTTTACCAGCAGCGCAGTGCGATTGATTGTTAGACTGCCAGTGTCCACTTCCACCAGAATTGGAGTCAGGTCGGTCAGTAAGCTTCCTCAAGTCTACAATGAGGAGTGGACGGGATGGGTATAAAGGGCGTGGATGTCTGATATCTGTCAGTGCTGGGTATCTTTGAGGAGTCAACACAGATGGGTCAGTGGCGATGCGCCATCCATCAGACTCACCATCCCGCTGCTTGGCATTTGTTTGTTGAAAACTCTCTGTCGATTATGAATAAGTACGGAGCTTTGCGCTACACAAGAGAGGGGGAAAAATATGTCCTTGAGTTGATAGCCAAAGACCGCACGGTCTGTTCTCAGCGAAATCGTGAGGACAGGTGGAGGTGAGGGTGGAGGAGGATGGGAGGAAGAGGAGGGCGTGTGGGCGAATAGACACAAGAGGGGACCATTGTTTGAGTCATTCATGTCAGCGTGGGTATGGGCAGAAGACAGAAGAAGAGGCAGTTGGAGAGTTGGAGGAGGAGGAAAGGACAGTCAGGCCAGTGAGGGGGAGTGATCTTACGCGTTGGTATCTGGGCATATGGCAAGATTCTTGCTAGGCTGCCTATCCCGTGACCCTCTCGTCAAGAATTTATTCCAGCACCGCTTACGGGGTGTTCACTCTCCGGATCCACAGGTACAAGCAAATCTTCCCACTTCATCCCTGCAGAGGAAAGGATGTGAGAATGTACATTGCGCCATAATACCAGGGGCCCTGGTGCAACAAGCTGAAACGGTATTTCCTCTGACAGCGCTAGGCGGCAGAGTGCGTAGTTCTCGGGCCAAGTACGAGGGCAGAAGTGAGGCGAGCAGGCAGCTTGTCAGCACTGGCAAGGGTACGCTTTACAAGGCTGTTGCCGCTTATGATCACCCCATGACAAGCAATGTCACCTGTCCCCAGTTCGGCAGTGTAGGGCTGATCTTTACAGAAAAGATGGTGAGGGAGTACGTAGCCTGACCATACCATCGCTAAATGCATCACAACTCAGCTTCCGAACAAAAGACTGGGTTCAAAGCTGGACATGTTGTGGCACGAACTGGGGCGTAAGCCTGGAAGTTTTTGCCTGCCCTGCCGCTAGGTCTTGTACCTGAGGCGGGTTTCAGTGCAGTGGTGGAATCATCACCGATAAGCGTAACGCCTGTCGATGACCAGCGCGAAGGATGACGCTTTATTATTAAATGTTAAAGGCTGGGATTTCTCAGGAATGTTCACTCTCCACCAGGTTGGGATGGAAGCTCAAACATGAATAATTGCGCCATCCCTCTCCTACTCTATTTTCTCCCTTCTTTCCTCTTTGTCCAGTTTATAAAGAGGGAAAAATGGCTATTGACAGGGCTCATTTGCTCTAGCTATACTTATGCATTTAATTTTTGGAGGGCACCGACCGGTCTCTGTCCTCTGTTGAAATACCTTTTGTGCGGCGCATGACAGTACCGGCACCTCACTCTATTCCATTTTTGGAGGGCACCTACCCGGTCCTGGTTGTTGAAAATTTGTGGGACTGCCCAACAGGCCCTCAATTATTCCATTTACTGCAGGGCCACCTACTGCTCCTTGGTTGAAGGATTTGGGATGCCACTAAAGGCACTAATCATTCCTTTTACTGGAGGGCCACTACCTGCTCCTATGGTATGAAGATTTTGGGACTGCCAATCATAAGGCACTCCTCCTCATTTACTGCCGGGCCACTGACATGTCTTGGGTTTGAACAATGTTGGGACTGCCACACCAGGCACTCCATCTCTTCCATTTTACGGTGAGGGTCACCTACCTGCTCTGGTTTGAAACATTTTTGGGACTGCCCCTACAGGCATAATCTATCCATTTTTACTGGAGGGCCATCGACCTCTCCTCTGGTTTGAACCATTTTGGGACTGCACATACAGGCACTCAATTATTCCATTAACTGCCAGGGCCCTACTGCTCCTTGGTTGAAAATTTTTGGGGATGCCAACTAGACGGCATCAATTATTCATGTTAATGGAGGGCCACCTACTGTCTTGGTTTGACATTTTGGGACGGCCACATACAGGCACTCAAATCTATCCATTTTACTGGAGGGCACTATTGCTCCTCGGTTTGAAAAAGGAATTGAAAAATGTTGGGACTGCCTACATACAGGCATATCCAAAATTAAAATTAAATTCTCCATAGGAGCTTCACCACGTTGTACTCCATTGCACCTCCAAAAGTGCGTCCAATAGCTGCCTCAAACACTCGTACCCTTTATCCAACGAGGGTTGTTTGTGTCAGGCAGACATTTGGTTGGTTTTCATGGCGCCACATCAAAGTGGTAACTGTTGTCGCCACCCCTGCTGTGTAATCACAAAATATACGTGCACACTTGTGACCGTTTAGGGATATTATTCAGGTTCTTGCGCCTCTGGTTTACATTCCTCACCCGCCCTCTCCTAAACTTATAAGACGCTACACACTTGATCTTATACAAAAGTGCTGTGTGGGGAGTAGCTAGAGACAGGGGCTCGGATTTGCGAAAGCTCGCCTGGCAGCGGCGCGCCAGCTCATGCGCATCATGCGTTCTTGCGATTGTTACATTCCCCCCCGGCATTCTAAACTATAAGATACGCTAATACACTTGATTTCTACAACACAAGTGCTGTTTGGGGGTGCCTAGCGACAGGGCTTGGTTGCTGAAGCTCGGCCTGGGCAGCGGAGCGCCAGGCTCCAGGCGCATCCGCGCTTCTTGCGCATATGTTTCCATTCCCCTCATCCGGATATCTACACCTTTATAAGACCGCTACTACACTTGATCTTCTTAAACAACAGTGTGGTTGAGTGGAGTAGGGCCTTAGAGACAGGGGCTTGGATTGGCGAAAAGCTCGCCCTGGCAGCGGAGCGCCAAGCTCCATGGCATCCATGCGCTTCTTGCGTTATCTGTTTGCTTTCCCCTCATCGGCGTATTCTCAACTTATCCGACCGCTCTACACGTGATCTTTACTCAAGTGGTTTGGGGGTATAGCCTAGAGACAGGGGCTTGGATTGGCGAAAGCTCGCCTGGCAGCGGAGCGCCAGCTCCATGCCAAGATCCAACTAACATAGTTTTAACTGCAGCACCTTTAATCTACTACTAGTTCACTGCCTCCATACATGGTCCCCTTATCAAACGAGCTGTGTCAGGCAGAATTTTGGGTTGTTTTCATGGCTTCCATGTTAACTTTGTCGCCACCCTGCTGTGTAATCCACAAAATATACTGGCAAACTTTTATCATGTACCGATATTATTAGAGCGCTTCTTGCTCACCTCCTTTGGTTCCTCTCTGCCACCCATTGGTTTGAAGCCTGAGTCCATTTAGGGTATGTCGCCATGACACTCTCTAGCCTGCTGCCGCTGCCTCTGCATGCCGTCCCCTATAGTGTCAGGGTCAATTATTGGATGTTTTAGATGCTATC